>NCSJ02000495.1:0-23121 GCA_002812745.2 Scytalidium lignicola | reverse complement strand
CACTCATGCTCATGTCTCCCACTCCCAAGCACATCACCAAACTTCGCTCCCTTCCCCCCNAGCAGCTCCAGCCTTCAGATTCCTCCTGTAAGCTTCCGTCCTAGTCTTCTTCTTCAACTCCTGTAGCTTCGATCTGAATTTATCTTCCTTCCGCTTCTTCTTTTCCGTTTCCCTCTTCTCGAATTCAGCGTCCAGCGCTTCGGCAGAGCCCCATTTGGTGTTGAAAGCGTACTCCTCGACTTGGTAGCGAAGGAAGAGCATCATATCGTGCCAGTGCGCCTTGTGTGGATTGGGTTTATTGAGATGAGGAAGGAGTTCAGGGTCTTTGAGTTCCGCTGCAAGCAAACCAAAAATGTCAATGGAAGTTCCTTGTCCAAAATCCAACAACAACAATAACAAGAACAACAACAAGAAATATAACAAAAACGAAAAAAACCTACGATCAGTCAAAAGATAATCATCCTTCGCCTCCGTCTTCGTCAACAAGCTATACCGATCCGGAAACTTCTCCTTACACCCATTGCACACTTGACACTTAAACACCTCATCCCACTGCCAATCAATCTCCAAACTCCCACACTCCCTACACTTCTTACTCCTCCCCTCCCCTCCCGCCAGCACGCTCAGCCCAGGCTCATACGGGCCCTGCTTCCGATTCCTCAATCCCTTAAGCAGCTGATGTCGCTCCCACTCCTTCAGCGTCATATGCGCCGGCCTCTGCTCCGCGCCGTCGCCAGACGAGGACGCATGCAGAGCCTTATTAAACGGATCATCCTCCACCGGCAGAAACCCTCCTTTCGTATCCGTCATCTTGCTAAAATCGTAGTCGACGTACTTCATGAACTTCCGCGCTGCTTGTACTTGGGTAGTATTGCCATCTACGGAAACCCCTCCTCCTCCTCCTCCTCCTCCTCCTCCTCCGCTGCCGTTGGAAGTGCTGCTGCTACTCCCGGCCGGCTGTTGAAGACGCGCATCGCGGTTGGTTTCTGGGACGTCGGCGGTGGATATGGCAGCGTGAGCTCGTTTTCGACCGGCGAGGGAGAGGGAGATATCGCTCGTTGCGATGAAGCCGCTCGGGGTGCGGTTCACGGGGGGTTCGTTTGCTCGCTCTGCGGCTAAGGATCTCTCGCGGAGGGCTTTGGCTTTTAATCTGTTCTCTTCCTGTGGAGAATTATCTGTTAGATTGGGTCTGTGAAAAAAGACGGTGCTGGGTTGTAGGACTAGATCTGTGGACTAACTATTCTACGAGTAACTTCTGGCGTTGGTGGGGAGCGGGGATTCGGTCTCGAGTTTGAAGGCGCTGGCGGGGTCTTGGGCCGTTCCATGATGTATCGAATTTTGGAGAATGCGACGAGGTTTGAGAAGGTAAAAGACGTAGAAGTCTTGCAAGAGGGTTTATGGTGGCGAGGCTGAGGAATATTCGTTTCGGACGTCGAGGTTGCAGCCTTGGGGGACCAGCCGAATTGAAGCGATCCAAAAGTGGTTGNCCACTCGAAGCCAACACCAAACCCATTAATGCTAGAACGACTTTAGAAATTTCTCACGTTCATACATTGTATGTAAATCACATGAGCTGGAAGAAAAGCAGCTGATGAAATTTTTACTTGTCACGAGTTGCATATATTCTATTAAAGATAAAAATTTGGTGAAGGGTTTTTCCGGTTCATCTATGGTCATGTCTCGTAAAGTACGCTTTATCTAAAAAGTAACATTACAACGTGCCCCATCCAAACCTTCCCTCAAGTCCTGTCTGCCAACAGTATCACTACAATTCCAGACCACCCAATATCCTAGTTCCAAACACAGAAAGGAGAGGTGGAAAGAATCTATTCATCCTTAACACCGCCACGACCGGCCTTCTCGGCGGCTTCAATGGACTTCTTATCTTGTGACTGAGCGGCAGCACCGCCCAAAGCGCTCATCAGTCCCTGTGCAGCCTTGAATGGGCGCTTGAGATCACCAATCGGGGGCTTGCCAAAGATATGGATCTTAATCTCGTTGGACTCGAAAGCGCTCTTCAGGGGGAGGATGGACTGGATGAGGAGCGGGTTGGTGTACTTGAAGTACAAGTGCATGACGGCCATCATGAGGACACCCATGGCTTGAGACTTGAAGAGGGCCTTCACCTGGTCCAGGTCGTACTTGTGGACAGTGGTGGTCACGAGCTTTGGCTCTTCGCCGGATCCCATGGGAGCTTGCTCGACATACTTGAGGGTGGTCAAATCTGCCATTGGATGTCAGCGATCTCTGTACGACTCCCCAGAGAAGTTCTTCCTGGCATATATAAAAAATTGGGCACATACCCTTCTTCTTGTTAATCAGGAAGCTTGTGTAGAAATAGATGCCGGCGATCAGGACGTTGGACAGGACATATGTGACCCGGACCATGTTCAAGATGTTTGGGTCATCGAAGGGAACTCTCTTCGACACCTGCATCATACCAAGGATGATGATCAGGTTGGTCCTACGCCAGATATCAGTACGACTCAGCTATCAAGTTGTTATTGGAGAGGTATTCGCCGGCACACATACACCTGGGGACTTAGGCCGGCCATTTTGACGGAGGGGGGGNAGATAATTTGCGATGGGAGAGAGCGTAGAATTAAAACCGTGCTTCCTGACACTTGAACACGCCGCCGGACCTCAGATCAAGATTGGACAGCGAGGTCGAAATCAATCCGGGGAGAAAATGGGGAAGAGAGAAGAAGGAGAGAAGAAAGTTGGAGGGATTGCAGATTGAGAGTGGAGGAGGTGGAAGCGCATCGTCGCCATCCGAATTCTGACTCGGCGGGATTTTTGGGCCACAAGGGCACACTAAAAAAGTCCGCACCAGGCACTTGGTCGCATGGGCTGTGGCTGGAGAGGACAGATAATACACATACACATAGTAAATACATGGTAATAATCTTAATTCCCAACAAATCTCCATTTCTTCTTTTTTCTCACACTGCAATTGGTTTAATAGCTAATACAGTCAGTACCTTATTCGTTAATAAATAAACAAATCCCTTAACTATATCCAGTTGCCACTTTCCACGTCAATTCATCCGGAGCCATCACCAAAAAGGCAGCTCCAAGCAATGAGATGGACTAGTCCAATGCAACATCATTTTATGGTCTCTCTACGAAATAATGCTGCACAAATCCCTTGAATAAAATAAATAATACTAATAATACTAATAATACTCAAACATTGATCTCAAGAACGGGTCAAGGTAGACCTTTTCTTTTTATTTCTCTCTATAACTTACCACCACCACATCTTGCAGGATGCCTCATCATCTCTCCATCACATTTCCACCTCTTTCAACCTTTACACGCAATAATGACAGATCAAATTGGAGTTGAACTCATCAGCTGCGGTGCTAAATTGCGCCGTCAACTTTGAATATTACGCAACGGGCAACGCACGTTTTATAGCTGCCGCCTAACTCATTGGCTGTTTATTTCCTCTCTTCATCTCTTCATCTCTGGTCATGTTATTTCATCGCATTTTCTGCATTCCTGTCATATACGTGTATATACAGTATATATTTCAATAATCGAACATATATATACATATTTTTTNCTTCTTCTTCTCTTTTCAAGCTTATTGATAATGGACGGCCCCGTAGCTATGGTTTCCTTAACCACGCAGCATATCGAGATTGTTAAAGACCGCAATAACAGGCCCGTAGAAGACAATGATTTATTAGAAATAACACCAGTTCCGTTAGACCAAAATAGTCAAGACGTTCTTGCTCAAAAATCCAGCGTTCCCCAATCCAGCTCCCTACGAGGAGAAACTGGCAATGTTCAAGATAGTGCTGTCGCCGTCGCTGCCGAAGGAGAATGGACGACCACCCAATTCGAGATCCTCGAACCTCCGTCCCAACCGTCCCAGGAAGAGGTTGAATATCCAGCCCGAGGCAAGTTCGTCTTCATCATCATGGCCGTCGTCGTATCCCTCATCCTCATTGGCCTGGACTTCAATATCGTAGCCACCGCAGTTCCAGCCATCACAACTCACTTCAAGACCATCTCCGATGTTGGTTGGTACTATGCAGCCTATCGATTTACCAGTTGTTCCTTCCAATTCATGTTTGGCAAGATGTACAGCATCTTCTCCCTCAGGCTCGTCTTCCTGACTGCGCTGTGCATCTTCGAGCTGGGTTCTGTTGTTGCGGGCTCGGCGACAACTTCATCAGCTCTGGTCCTGGGTCGTGCGATTTCTGGATTGGGTTCTGGAGGTATGATATCTGGAATTTTCACGTAAGTAGAGAGACTCCAGATTTTAATTGCCTTCTATTTAGCTACGCTCTACATTTCATTATATCCATTTTACTTCCTCATTTTATAAAGAAAGCTTGAAAATATCGCTCATGACTCCCCCTCAACCACAGGATGGTACAACAAAGTGTGCCTCTTCGTCAACGACCTCTGGTAGGCGGTGTTGCTGCTGCGTTCGAAGATGTTGCCTCTCTCGCTGCACCATTACTAGGTGGTATCCTGACAGATAGAATATCCTGGCGATGGTGCTTCTACATCAACCTGCCGCTCGGATTCCTTGCCTTCCTAGTAATCTACTTCTTTTTCGAGAACCCCCGCGTCCAACTGGATTCATCAGGGACGTGGAAAGAGAAACTAGACAGGCTCGATCTAGTTGGGACAGCTATCTTTGTTCCATCAATCGTCTCTTTGCTCCTAGCCTTGCAGTGGGGAGGATCCAAGTATGGCTGGAAAGATGCGCGAATCATTGTCCTTCTTTCACTTTCGGGGATTCTCATCGGTGCATTTGCTTTCCAGCAGTATCGCAGACAGGAAAAAGCCACGCTACCACTGCGGATTATTGGCCAGAGAAGCTTGATCTCAGGGATGTGGTTCAGTTTCTGTAACAACTCGGCCTTGTCTGTGGTTGAGTACTATGTAAGTCCTTTTAAATACTGCAGGACACCATTAACCAACTTTAGATGCCAATTTACTTCCAAGTAGTAAGAGGAGCAAATGCAACAAAAAGCGGTCTTCTTTGCCTCGCAACTATCGTGGGATTTTTCGCCTCAGCATTGCTTGCTGGTTCAGCAACCTCGATCATAGGATACTATGCTCCATTCATGATCGCCACCAGCATCATCACTCCCATCAGCGCTGGGCTTTTCACAACCCTGAAAGTCAATGCCTCGTTAGCTAAATTGATCGGTTATCAGGCTCTATTGGGGTTTGGTACAGGTGTAGGTTTCCAAGCACCACAGGTCGCGGCACAGACGGTCTTCTCACAACGTGATGCCCCCATTGCCATATCAGCCGTCATATTTGCTCAGAATTTTGGGCCGGCACTGTTCGTTCCTGTTGCACAGACTATTTTCACAGAACGGCTGAACCATTATGTTCAAGCTGCTGTTCCAGGTCTGAACTCTACGGTCCTGGACGGAGTTGGGTTGTTGGATCTGACGGATTACATTAAGCCGGAGGAGCTCAGTTCGGTGTTGTTTGGATACGATATGGCGATCACGAAAACATTCTTCCTTCCTGTTGCTTTGACAATTGCTACACTGTTTGGCACGTTAGGGATGGAGTGGAGATCTGTTAAACAGAAACGGTCCTGAATCATCGAATCAACAACCGAAGCAAAAGCCCTCCTGCCATAACGCTGAAATCCAATGAACAGCAAATATCATTCCCCATATTAAAGAAATTCCTCTAACTCCAACTCATCCGTCTCAAAAGACATCCAAAAATCCCATACCGCTAGATGTTCTTCATCCCCTCTCCATCCGAGGAACACTCAAAACCCCCCATCCTCCCTCCCAAGCTCATCATTAACCTTATTCCCAACAAAACACAACTCACAACAACCATGACCACAATCTTTACATATTTCCATCTCCTTCATTTCGACTTCCTTGTTTTCGCCTAGAAAGTAGAAGGGGTTTTGTCTTTGACAAAGGCTATACTGGCCGCCACAGCATTGCCAGTATTTTAGAGGCTCAGTGTGGAAGTTGGGTTTGAGTGATAGTGCTATGGCAATATTACTGCTGCTGCTGGTAGGAAGGAGCTGTGGTTTAGTAGCTGGGAGCTTACGTAGCGGCATCTTTTTACCTTATACACCATGAATAGATAGGCAGGAGAGAAACTTCTTTTCATGATGGATATAGTAGGATAAGAGGAGAGAACATAGGCTCTTTTTTGAATACACTACCCTCTCTAGGAACGACAAGTGCGTGATTCAGATCAATATTGCCATTCACCCTTCACTAGATAACATCAGAAGATAATCAACTCTTTCATCAAATCATATAGTTAACTAGTCCATATATATTCCTTTTTTTTCCAAACAGCGATACCTCCCAAAACCATCACCAAAACCCAAACGCCATATCCCTTTATTATATACCCAAATTCCGGTACATCCCTTATTCCTCTCGTATAGGTTGCTCTCTTTTCTTACTCTTCACATTCGCCTTACTCCAGCTCTGCTTCAAAGATCCAAAAAACTTCGCAATTTTTCCTTTTAATTTTCGCAATCCAAACCCCTTCCTGACCCTAAACAAATAGTACAAAACAGCTGCCATAAAAATATTAAAAACAATATACGACCACCCAATTCCGAAATCTCTCCACCTGGTTGAGTAGTGGATATTCACGGTTGCCAGAAACTGGTCAACGGTAGAGGCGGAGCAATACTGGCAGTCCGCCGTTGCGTTAGGATTATAGATGGCACCACCTGCCGCATTGGCATACGGTTCGAGATACTGGCCACAGGTCATGCCAGGAGCAGGTTGTACAATCGATAGTTCGTAATCGGCACACACCACTTTCTTACCTGCGAGTCCAGCACTACTAACAGCAGAGACAAAGTCTAGGGATAATTATTAGCAACTGAAAAGGAGACGAGGAAAATAAACTTTCGACTCACATGTCAGGGGTGAGACACGGTACATGAATATCCAAAATCCAGGTAAGGCTTTTGGTGGCTGGAAAACGCCATTAAAAGCCAGCGTCATTGCAAACATGATTGTACCAAACCGGCCAGCTGTATCAGCATCTGGTAAGGCCGCAATAACCATATGAGAGTAAGTACTATTGAAGACGAAGAATTGGATTAGAAGTAATAGGATCAATCCCTGCCGCTGTGATGATGGAATGCCTCCTTCTGTGTAAACTGGATAATAATAGCAAGCGTATACTATCACTCCTAAGAGTATCTGGTATGGAATCTCCACAATGATATTTGCCATTAGGAAAGCCTTCCAACTGTACGCCTTTGATGGCCGCTCTCGAACCTCATATAAGTCTCGCTGAAGGACGAATCGCGGCATAATTTGCTGAACCAAGACCGTAAAGATTGTCGTGATCATGAATATCGAAAATATCACGTCTTGGATACCTTGCAACGAAGAGTTTGCATGGAAAAAGGAGAAGCCGTTGAAAAGAGATGAACTAAGCCCCAGAAACATCTTTTGGTAGATGTAGCCTGGCATGCGCCAGTATTGTTGGAAAACTCGAACAGTCACTTCCCAAAGCTGATTCTTGAAAGGCATAGCAAATTCATCATGGATGCCACCACCCTGTTGAGTCGACTGTCTGCTGGCCATCTCTTGGTTTATTCTCGTAATCTCATTATCAACTTCCCTGTACTCCGGGCTATTCATCCAGACATCATGCCAGTCTTTCGTAGACTTTCCAGTAGCTCCGGCTCCTACCTGAGCAAAGATGTACTCTGCTGGATTGTCATCATCGGAGCACTTCTCTGCGCCGTTGGATTCGAAATAATCTAGCAGTGTTTTTGAATTCTTCCCAATATCACCAAAGTAGACTACTTGTGTTAGCTATACGTCCTAATGTAGAAAGGAGGTGATAATGGCTCAAAATAAATAATCTAGATAACAGCATAAAGTTGAAGACATACCGGTTTTGCCACCTTGTTCTAAGAAGAGGAGCCTGTCGAACTCCTGAAATAAGATAGCACTCGGCTGATGAATCGTTGCAAGCACAGCTTGGCCATGATTGGCAAGTTTTCGAAGAAAGGAAACAATAGCCCATGATGACTGCGAATCAAGACCAGAAGTTGGCTCATCTAAAAATAGAAGAAGTGCCGGCTTTGCTGCCAGTTCAACACCAATCGTCAACAGCTTTCGTTGCTCTACGTTCAGTCCTTCCCCAGGAACTCCGACAACGGCTTCTGCGAAGTCCTCCATATTGAGCATCTTGATCACATCTTCAACAAAAGCATACTTTTCCTTCTTTGGTACTGTTTTAGGCTGACGAAGCATAGCCGAGAACTGCAGCGCCTCCCGAACACTTGTAGTTTCGAGATGTAAATCTTGTTGCTGAACATATCTTGTTTTCCTTTGAAATGAGGCATCTAAAGGTTTTCCCGATATGAACATGTCTCCTGTTACTACACCTATCGAGCCTCGTTGGGCGAGAACATCAAGAAGAGTCGTCTTCCCTGCCCCCGATACACCCATGAGTGCTGTTAATGTGCCTGGTTTAACCCAGCCAGAAACATTATCAAGTAACCGGCGATGTCCATCTTTGACTTTGATGTCATAACACACATCTCTCCACGTGAATATCTACGTTAGACTTAGCACATCACTCATATACATGTAATCAAGATGCTTCTAACCTCCGTTTGGCGCGTTAGGATTTGAAGTTTTTCATTTTGCACTCTCTCTTCGTTATCATCGGGTGATATTGTAGTAGTTGCAGAAGATGGGCTCTCGATATCTGCTTTAGGTACCTTTTCTGCGGACGAAACCTGCTTTGGGACATGACCACGACGGAACACCAATACCTCAGCATGGCTATCTGTCGAAGAATTGAGTTCAGTTGCAATGAGGTAGACCGCGAGGAAGCATATCATAAATGCAAACATAAATCCGAGATTTCGCCCTTAATAGAAATCAGTAAATGTTAAATCAACAGATTACCCAAAATTGTTTTAGTTCTCATACAGAGTGAGGAGAGCCAGACAAAATTCAAAGAGAATTAGCGGCACGCGGAACTTACAAGTGTGAGAATAAGAGTATTTGTATTGACTCCACAAATAGTCGTCTCCTTGAACAGTCGTTTGTCCAGCTTTTGCACCTGCCGCGGCACAGATGAAAATATTACCTGTTTGGATATAAGAACCACCGTGAGGAACTAAATTCGAGCATGTAAATTGTCTTCCGTGCAATTCATTTGTAAAAATAGCTTCAAAGGTATATGCAATTGGGTTGATCCACGATATCCACTTGAACCAAGGATGCATTAACGGACGCGGAATAATAAATCCAGTATAGATGACGATTGCTAGAGTTATTATACCAGCAATTGCTAAAGCTTGGCTTACGGTTTTCGTGGCGGCTGCAATACTACGATATATCTGGCTCATCTGCAAAGAGTTAATTATCTCAGTCCTTTCCCAGGATACCAGGAAAGAATACTTACAGTTAAACTAGCAGCAAAGGTAAACAGGTGAAAGATGAAGAATTGCGATGGCTCTCTTCTCAAACCTGACAAGAAATATAATATAATGTTGAAACAAGTAGAAATTGCGAATTTGACAGGGATATCAGAGACGACACCAGCGAGAGCTTCCGTAAACGGGTGATAGAACGCATAGGACTTCTGTTTTTCGACAATAGGTCTTTGAGCGTAGAGAGTGTTTATTTCAGAAACGGCCATGAGTGCATTGAGCAGTAAACCGAAGAAAAGTACACCTCCCTTCTGGAAGAAACTCGACGTGTCTTCTCTTGTGCCATAAAATATAGATCCAATCACTAAAGACATGAAAATCATACCAAAAACCTGTGTAAGAGTTGAAGCTCTGTCGTTCCATAGTCGTTGGTACGCTCTTATGGTGCAATATCTCACTTGCATCGGAATACTAACCATATATGGGGACTTTGGTCTCGTGTGTTTTGCTTGCATGTCCTTGTGGCTTCTTTCGAATTCCTCTAGAGTTTTGCCTCCCATTGGAAACTCCTCTTCTTGCGCTCTAATTTCACCTAACATCGTCTCATACTCTGGGGAGCGTTTCCAATAATCTTCGAACTCCTCTGATGTTCGTGGGACTCTGTGTTCGAAGCCTATGCGGGGCTTACGCTCAACCGGGTTAGTTATCGATGTGAGGAAGTCTCCAGTAGTCTGTCTAGGAGGGCATTCCCACCCCATATCTAAGAAATATTGTTTTGCCCTATCACAAGGCCCGAAGTATATCTCCCTGCCCTCATATAGGACTATAGCTTTATCAAACAGATCGTAGATTGCTTGTGATGCTTGATAGATTGCCACTAAGTGACAATTACCTCTCAGGTCAGCCGATATTCGGAGAGATTTAGTAAATTCTAGAGCGGTTGCAGCATCAAGACCTCTAGTGGAGTTGTCCCATGCGGCAATCGGGGATCCTGCCAAGGCCATCTCCGCGATACTAACACGCTTCCTCTCTCCTCCAGACACACCCCTGACATACTCATTTCCAACCTTTGTATAATAGGTGTGTGAGAGACCGAAGACCGTCATTACAACTCGTGCCATATATTTTGCCCATTCATCCCTCTTAACTCCCTGAATAACACGATGCTGGGGTGTGCGTGCGCGTGCTGCGAATTCCAGTGTTTCTCCAACAGTAAGATGAGGGAAATGTTTATCCACTTCTTGATTGTAAATAATTTCGCCTTTGAATTGCCTGATCATCCGTTTCTGCGGAATACCTGTGTTCATAGTTAGCCAAACTCCAGCTATCGTTTTCATAAAGTAATATAAAAGAAGACAAACCATTATAATGAATTCTGGCTGCTGGCTGGATATGCAATCCATTGTGCTCTCCCATAAGGGATTTCAAGAATGTTGAGCATCCACTGCCAGGCCTGCCCAGCACCACCAGCATTTCTCCAGATCTCAATGATCCATTGAAATCGTGAAGTATAATTCGTTCTGGGCCTTTATGAAATATTTCTCGTGGACGAAAAGGTGCCATAAAAAAAGATCCGACAGTGTTTTGAAGATGGATTGACGATCCAATGCCGGAGACTGCTACATTCTTGAATACTACTCCAGCTCTTCTCTCTACAATATTATTCTCATCGATCAACTTCATCAAGCTAGTATGTAATTAGCAAGTCTAGAAAGTATCTGAAGTGATTGAACGTACATCTTGATCCATTGGTAAATATCGAAACTGGGGGACTTTGGGTCAATAGACGGATCAATTGATTTGGATCTTCCTATAAATTCATTCGCTTCCTCAGAATTACCAGTGAGGTTAATAGATGATGCATCGTGATAAGATGTCGCTATCCTATGTAGTTCTTCCCGGTCACCAACATTGATTGGATCATAAGTCGGCTCTCGAACAGACCTCTGAGTCTGTTGTCGTTCTAGATGGACATATTCAGGATTGACAGGAGGGTTCCCATGGGTTTCCGAGATCCCGTTATGATGTTCCGAGTCAGAATTTAACACTGACCTCTCCTCCTCGGGGGGGCCATCAAGCCGATTTTCAGAAGCCATTAACAGCTTTCACTGAGGCTCAGACGCATGAAATCAGACTTTTATACCAGTGCAGAACAAGGAAACGGATATTGTTAGAGGACGATGAACTCAATATGGTCTACTGATAAGAGTGTTGAAGTGTGATAATATTTGCAGAAAAGAGAAAATGAAGGAATAAAGTTCAAAGATGAAAAATTGTTGCTAAAAAAGACATATGAAGTAATTTTATAAAAACACAAACCACGGTGGAATGTTGTGGCCGATTGTAGGCGTCATGTCTGGTACCTGGTGACAGGTGCCATAAGCGGCCCCATCCGGATCACAGAGCTGGATATGGTACGATTCGTACCATAATTTTTCTAGTTCACTGCAAAGTGCACATGTGAATTCCGATCCGAGGCATGGGATACCGGATGGAATGGAATAGAGAATTTACTCCATAATTGCCACCATATCAGATGAGGACCTTGTAACTTAGTCTCGTTAGACTTAATGGTTCATCATTGGTGTCATGGAGGAACTATAAGACAACCGGATACATATGTTTCCGAACATCGGCGTGATTGCACACCGAATACCGTTCCGCCAAATATGGTAAGCTTAAATGCCATGATGGGAAGAGGATGGGGTGTTCAGGCAGGTTTCGATCAAGAAATATCTTGAGATCCGGATCACTTTAGCCCCCGACATCCCGTTATTGCACTTATCTTTTTATTCTCTGCACCAGAAACTTGCAGCATGTTCCTCAAACAAGGCAAATAATTCCTTCCAATATCTTTTAAATGGAATTGGGTCTGTTTTAACTGTGGACCGTAAGTGTGATGCATATATATAAGCATAAGGTGAGAACGGTTGATGACGTCGCAGAGCATTGACGATGGGCTCGAGCGACGAGGGGAAATCTGTTGTGTCCTCAGGCACTAAGGTACGCATAGTTTCAGATTAAGGCGCGGCTACGACAATCGTGCCTTCTCAACTATCAACCAACGCTTGAGTCAACCGCTTTATGACTGTCCAACGACTAAATCCTCTTAGTACTGCTTCAAGTGAGGCTGTAGAGGTATATTGTAGGTGATTCCACTCCAAAATTCTCGTTGGCAGTCGAAAAACTACCATTTCCATGGTCTAAGGCGCTTCCCGCAGCCATGGCCTATCTATCTGATACTAGATCGTTTTCCACCATCAGCATCTTTGGTCACCTAGAGAAGTCTCTGGGATGATTATCTTGATGATATCTTCAAACTCAAATATTCACATAGTCTCTTGAGCCTATATTCACTGTTCTCTCTGCTCCTTCCCTCATATCTTGGACTCTTCACATGTCCCTCTTTTCGCTTAACCGGCCCAAAGCGGCTTAGCGGCTTAGACTGTCGCATATCTTCGCATACCGACGCGCCTGCACCACCAAACATCAACATCGTCAACCACCACCTTTCGTTTCCGCGAGAAATATCCACGACTGAACGAAAATCATCAACGAAACCCGCAACTCTTCATACGCGAAACATCAACAATGGCTGGAGGCAAAGGAAAGTCTGGGGGGAAATCTTCGGGTGGCAAGGTCGGCGTAGATGGGTCCAAGAAGCAGCAAAGTCACTCCAGCAAGGCTGGTCTTCAGGTCAGTACTGCGAAATGCTAGAACAAGCGTCGCGGAAATGCTGGCATGTGGGTTGCATGGGATTTTTGGAAGCTTGGTGAGCGTCGGATGAGGATGCGACGAAATCCTAGACCCCGCTGCGTCGCGTCAACCACTCGACCAGTCCCCGAAAACCCCGCTCCTTTGATCAGACTGCGCGAATTTCGTATCGAGGTTTTCATCGGATCTGGACTTGAAGATATCACTATCCTCGGTATCAGTACTAAAACTTGTGCGGCGACGCGCGGTAAAGTCGAGGCTTGGAAGTTTTGAACGCGAACCTGCTCTCTATAGTCCCATGCAAAATCAAGCCAGCATTTATTCGGCACTCGCGAATGCTTTATAAAAGCATGCTTGTGAAAATTTACTAACTCGTTTATTTACAGTTCCCCTGTGGTCGTGTTAAGCGTTTCCTCAAGAACAACACCCAAAACAAGATGCGCGTTGGAGCCAAGGCAGCAGTCTATGTCACAGCCGTGCTAGAATATCTCACCGCGGAAGTTCTCGAGCTTGCAGGAGTGAGTCAATTTTCATCGGCTAAATTGCCCCCTTAGTTCAAATGCTAACTAGGGTCACAGAACGCGGCGAAGGATCTCAAAGTCAAGCGTATCACCCCCCGCCACTTACAACTTGCTATCCGTGGAGACGAAGAATTGGATACGCTCATCCGTGCGACTATAGCATTTGGTGGTGTTCTACCTCATATCAATCGAGCCTTGTTGCTGAAGGTTGAACAGAAAAAGAAGAACAAGGCGATTGAGGCATAGAGAGGGAACGGTTATCTTTTATGTAACGCCTAACTTACGCCTCGATATTTCCTCTCTGGTTCTTGTTTCTTCTGGTGCTGGGTCCTGAAGGTGTATGGGGGGATTTTGCGTTTGTCGCCGCTTGTGCTTTTTTTTTTCTTCTTCCTGGGTCTATGGGGGTTTATGAGATGAGATGAGATGAGATGAGATGATCATATTTATACTTGTCTCTGTGGGATTTGGTGACGAGTCCAGCTGGGTTTGTACGCCGGTCATGGCAGCTGTATCAGTAGCGTCAATAAAGGATCTTGCCTCCAGATGGACCCACGTGCTTGTCACAAGTCACAAGTCACACGTATACCTAGTTGTATCGAGAACTCAGTATGGGGATATATGTTTCGAATAGATCTGGGAAGAGTTTTTTTTTNATGCTAGTTATCATGATAAGCTCTCATCAAATGTATAAATTATATCCCCTTGGTATGCTCTTGTCTCCTAAACTATCCCTTCCGACCTGTTTTGAGTCCGCCAAGGAAAATGTCCTCAAACACATCAAGGATATATAACAGTTGAAGACCCTCTTTTCCAGACGTAATATTATACCAAAAAGAAAAGAGTAAAAATCTAATGGGATAATGGATTCGAAGCTAACGTCCTATCATTTAATCGTTACAAATATTATTTTGCTGTTTTNCCTAATTTAAATAATGGAAAACAAAACTAGAAAGTAATTGCATTTTGATTATATTTGTACTATACAGCATGACCTATTCTCGATATGAAATCATCTATCTTGAAGGGAAAGGATAATAAATTAACGGTTGTTGTTTTGATAGTCGCGCAATCGGATATTATATATATATTTCGTTCTAAGATATGGTTTTATCACATGCCACTCCTGAGGAAAATAATCAGCAAAGAAAACAATAAAATCGTGCGTTCTAAAATCCGTTCAATTCATAAGACAGTCTTTCTAAACAAATTAATGTGGGACAAAAGGTTTGTTAGATAAATTACATATATTAATTTATGATTTTGGGTATTAATATCTTTCGGGCTGTCGACCAATTATTTTGACAACGGGGGCTGATTGCTCCTGGCCTGTTATCAGCAACTACGAAGCTAATACTAAAGCAGATCCGATCATTTCCAAAGTATATTATATATATCTTTTTNGTTTTTCGCAAACTAAAAGGCAAGAAAATAAAATGCATGTTAAATAATACAAAATATATGAATTAAAAAGCTTATCAAAAAAAACCAATTCTCAAAATTTCATGATTCTTTCTGTAAAGTCTCTTATGTTCAGTTCATAGTCCTGAATAAATTTTTCGATTGAAATAAATAAATAAAAAGTAAAAAGTAGAACCCATCTCATAGATACGTTTATATGATGTCATTCACCTGTTCAACCAAAAGGTACGTATCGTTATCCAGATAATCAATCCGAAGTCACATGAATCCGCGCGATACCATTATCTCTTCCCCGCTATACCTCCTCAGAGTCTTCCCTCACCTAATATTGCAACAACACACACTTGCCCACTTGCCCTCCCCTTGGCCATCACATGATCTTCCCGGACCCGACAATTCAAATAGTGTAAGCCAGGGTCTCATCCCCATCTCGTCCAATCTCGCATCAATTCACCTCACCATCTTTTCCCAAAAATACGGGTTGCAACCAGAAAACATCCAGCAGAAATGACAAGGGTACAAGGTAGGGGGAACAAGGGATTGGCATTCTGTGGTGCGTTTAATCGTACCCCGGGAACAAGTGGGAAAGAAATAAAAACAATTGGGCAATCCTGGAATTTCTTTGGCCAAACAACAAGGGCTGTGTATGAGTACAGTAAAGGAAAGAAAAGAACTCATCGAGGGGTTCCAGACAAATTCATATTGAATTGAATTGACCCTATCGGATTGCTGAGAAGGCATGGCCCGGCGGTTGCATTCTAGGCCCATGAGGCGGCGCGGGGGGAAGAACCATCCGTGCGCCAGACGGGCTTTCACCCATCTCAGGACCAACGAGGGCCAACGAGGATGAAAAAGCTGGTTGGTCGGGGAGTTTTTTTCTGTTCATTTTGTATGTGATCTGCCTGCCTTGGTTGTTGTGTGTGGTGCGCCTTGTCGAGGCGTGCGAGGGCTTGTCTTTCCTTTCCCCGTCCTTTTCTACTGTATCTTGCATAACCTTATCACACATCCGATGAGACTTACGATGGTAATAGGACTGCGTGCATCTGTGTGTGTGTGTGTTGTGTCGAATAGATACATTGATCACAGCCAAGCGGGACGGGCAAGGCAATGCTTCTAGCTAGCCCCGCATGTAGGTGCTTTCATTTCATGCAGTGCGATCACCAGAATTTTCCATTTGTGATAATGCATGTTGGCGGCAATTCGTGGTGTTCTGCAGCGTGGAAATGTGAAATTTTACTTGTACAAACAAATCGTGTGGTTGATTGAAAANTAGGGGAGGGGGAGTTGAGAGTTGGTTGTGAGGGTATGGGGATGGGGATGCTAAGAAGGGGGGAAGTTGTTTTGCTGGACTTGTCTGCTCTACCTCTCTCTCTTCATGCTAATCAAAGAAGACTGCAATTTAAACAGAGTCGTCTTTTGAACCATGATATGGTTACAGTTATCCACAAAATTTGGAGATCCAAGCATCGATAAATTTCAGATTATCATCTTAGATATCAGGCGACAGGATCTCCACTGCGGTCATCAGAATAAAAATTTGCGTCCAGAGGATCGTCACTTTTCTTCTGGATGCCAATCACGGGGCGGTAACAGGGGGGAACTCTCCTGTTCAAAGCGCTCCGTGCCGAGTCTGCCGTAACCCCCTATCCCCTTAACTATCTTTTTTTCTCCCCTGCAAGCATAATGTTCGATCATTGAGAATACGAGAATATGAATTGTCGAGCACTCTTTTTTTNGGTCCTTATTGTATTTTTTTTTTGCATATGCTCTTGAATGTTTTGACTTGGTCTCTTTTTGGGGATTTGCTTTTGGCTCTTAAAGGGGAAGGTATAAATTGAGTATTATAACTCCTGAAAGGACTCTTCTTACCTTGTTGTTGTTGGGGATGCAGATACCTGATACCAACAGAACAAGCGAGTCTCTGAACCTGAACTATGCTGTATGCGCTATGCAAATCTATTGAATTATTGATGGCCCTAACAGCTCTTAACCCGACGAATACGGTACTTGTTCTGCTCAGCAAAAAATCCAAAAAGCAATATTACGAAACCAATGTTGCCTTGGGTGGAGGTCGCTAATGGACAGGTGCCGGCGGGAGTTGGCATCCCTAAAAGTTAGGCGTGGGGCCTACTACCAGTGGATCAAAGTATTTAGTCTCGTACCGTTCCTTCGTCCTGAGATTTGCGGCTTCGATGGAGCGGTAATTGGGTGGAATCCGTTTGGAGGCTACGTAACAGGTAGGATGGAGATGTTCGGTGGTTGATTGCCTGTCTCCCCGGTGTTGGGTGCTGGAGTTGTGATTGTGATAGTTAATTAGGGATGAGCGAGAAGCCCCAACGAAGCAAAGCACAGATCTTTTGAGCGGGCTTCTATGGGGCTGGATGTGAGAAAGGGGGCTGCTGCGCCTCTGCCAGGACGACTTTCTCCTGAGGAATCGCCTCCATTCCATCTGGCTAAAGGGGCCATCTTTAATAATATACCGGTAGTTAGAATTATTGCGCACCTGGTTCCGTTGGACCACAAGAGAAGCTACCCTACCACTGTTGCTCTTCCGCCACGAACCGTCATAACGACTGCGGAATGGAAAGCCATGGTAGTAATTACGTAGGCCACAACTATCCCGGAGTGAATCAATTTCAAAAGACCCTCTTTCGCAAGATCTCTTCTAAGATTTAAGGCAGGAGATTGATCCACCCAAATCTCTGCTGCGAGTCCCTGTTGTCCTGCGCATTGAATTTGAGCCCTTTTCTTCCCCAGAAGGGAGGCGATGTCTCGCCTAGGGCAGGCCAATAGGGGCGTCAGGTCTGCGATTCTCACTCTGTTTGGACGACACGACGACCAGCCATTGCGACGTCCTACCCTGCCTTTGAGGGTGATAGATGGAGGAGCTGGTGACTCGCAGTAAGACAATAAGGGATCTGAACTCGAATCAAAATTGGTACTTGCTTGCAGCTGTCGATGTCTCCGATAATTAGACACGAGACGCCAATGCTTCTTGTCATCCCAGCGCAGCAGCGCCGCCGAGCGTCCCTGAAAATTGGCTCTTTGCCTGTTGTCTGGCATCCCTCTCTATCTTCTGAGAAACGTAACGTACACACTGCTATGCTAATGCGCCTTTTGCTCTGGAGATTACAGCTCTTGTGTGTAACACGTCGTTGAGTAACACAGCATTCCCCATGTCTCGAGAGGGGTGCCGGATGATAGCTATGTTTTGACTCTGAAAGCGGACCCTGTGCCCCTAAAACATGAGTGCTTTTGCCCCCTATATGTACCCTAAATCCGTCTGTACCACGACCTTCACACTTAGTAGCAGTTGGTGGCCACCTGCGCATTTGTCCCTAGGATTCGCTGTCAGGCAAATCATCAAATAACTGCCCGTCCTGTACTGTGTAATCCTCTCTTCATCCTCACCACCACGGGTCACGCAGCTTGCATCTGACGTCTAGCTGACAGCAACGGGACGCCATACGTGCAACGCTCGCCCTCAGCAACACACGCGTCGAAGGACTCCATCGAGGTACTTAGTGAGCACCGGTCCCAGCAAAGCTACGCACTGAAGTCCGATCCAGGCCCAGCCAAGTTTGACCCAGTCCAACAGGGTCACTGTGTGCCTCGTATATAAGGGCTAGAAACTGCTGTCACGGCGACTGCGACTGCACCCGTCTCCCTAACGAAAAATATAATTTGCCGCTACTCCGCTTGCAGACTAGCGCCGCCGTGGTCCACGAGCCTCGAGCGGAAGTTGAAAGTATCTCTCCCTCTTTGCACTTCATCCATCCTCCTGTGCTCCCACCACTACGCGCAGTATTGCGTTGCTCTTCTCTCCTCCATTTTCTCCTCCTTGTCTGATATCTTGCCTTCGAATCCTGCCCTGCTACGGACTCGACAGACAGTCGCCGTTGTCTCGCCTTCACCGGTTGAGAAAACAGTGAGTTAAAGGAGAAAAAAGGTTTCCGGGTACTCAGAGCCACGACTGCAGCACGCCCCTGTAGCGGACCAGCCCAAAACCTCTCTGACCTTGAGACAGCTTCGCTGAAGCTGCTCATCACTACGATATATTTGGCGCAAGTGCCTGTCGCAACCTTTCGTCGAGAGCGTCAATTGCACGAAGCTTCGACGAGTATCGGAGGGGGCCCAGTTGTGTAAGCTGTCTCTAGCTTGCCGTTGCGGGCTCGTTGCACAGGTAGTGAGCAGGGTAGAGAGCTTTGCGAACCGTGCAAGACCTGCGAACGCGTACCGTGTTAAGGTTGCCCAACATGAGTCAACAATATCAAGATATGTATCAGGAGTACTCCACCAACCGGTCGCCCGGTTCTACTCGTGGCTATAACGGTCTCTCGATAAACCGTCAAACCTCAAGACAGTTTGATGCCTATAGCACTTTACAGCAAGGTCTTTATACAGCAGAAGACCATGCTGCCCGCTACGAACCTCCAACTCGATTCGATAGAATTCCGTCCGCGACCCTCCACTCAAACTATCCTTATGACAACCAGACTTGGAATTACGCTGCTACAGGCGTTGCAAATACAATGGGAGGAACGGGCCGTCTGAAAGCAACCACGGCCCGCAGAGCAGGCATTCCAACTGTAAGCCAGTTTGACGTGGATGATGGACTTTTGGACTATCATGCTGATCTGATCCAGACGTGGCTCGAACCTCAGTTGACTCCTTCCATGCCATCTCTCAGCCTCCACCAGCTGGGCAACACCTATGCTCAACAACAACAAATGCAGTCTCACCAGCGAATCTCTCCACCTCCAGGGGAAGAAGAGCTGATTCCTACCGCTATTGTCATAAAGAACATCCCATTTGCCGTTAAAAAGGAGCAGCTTGTTGCTTTAATGACGGAGATGAACCTCCCCCTTCCCTATGCCTTTAATTATCATTTTGATAACGGCGTCTTCAGGGGCCTAGCGTTTGCTAACTTCACCACCCCGGAGGAAACTTCGCAAGTGATTGATGCTATGAACCACATGGATCTACAGGGGAGAAAGCTTAGGGTTGAGTATAAAAAGATGCTTCCAGCTGCTGAGCGAGACCGAATCGAACGTGACAAGAGGGAAAGAAGAGGCCAGTTGCAAGAGCAGCACCAACCTATGCAGTCTGGATCGCTACATAACCAAACATCATTATCATCCATAAACTCGGGCATCCCCACAACCTCACCATCACCCGTATCTATGCGATCTGATATGAAGCTGAGTGAGTATAGTTTATTTCCAACGTTTTGTGGAATTTGTTTTCTAACTATGCGGAGCTGACTTTATATCTTCAATAGCTGGAATTGACTTGAATGACCCTACTACGTTAGGATTCTATACAGAACTATTACTTTTCAAAGGTGATGCAGGCCGAGAGATTTTGATTTTCCCCAGCACTATTACACCTATGGAAAGGCGAACAATTCATACTCTTGCCCACAACATGGGTCTTGATCATAGATCGGAAGGCACCGGGGAGATGCGTCAAATCCAGATCCTGAAGAGACCTTCAAACAAGGGTGGAAATACCACTACCATTAGTCAACCAGTCCCACAACTACCTACGAGTTACTTTAATGAGTCCCAGCGTCGCGGTCTCAACCGTGCGGCGACAATTGACTTTAGTGAGTCGAGAGGATTTGATTCTGGCTACTACAGCCACACTCTGGGTCGTCAAGGTTCTGGCCTTCTTGATATTCCAGGCTCTCCAGGAGTAGGTAATCTGAGTGCGGCACAGAATCTACGGGCCGCCAAGTCCTTTGCAGACCTTAGATCTTACACTCCATCTCCTGTACCATCATCTGCCAGCTTTCCAGTCAATCTCTCTCAGAACGTCTCTCGATACGCGGACTATGGGTTGGCATCAGGCGCTTCTGGAACACCCACTTTGACGCCTACATCGGCTGGTGGCAATTCCCGCGACAATGACTTTCTCGCCAATGGTATCAGCAATATGACTCTGGGTGGGTATGACCGGCCCAGTGCTCGATCCAATGGAAGACTTGGTGGAGAGCGAGATAATCATGGTATCTCTGCTGGAGCTATTGGAAGCCAGCGCCCATCAAATGGGAACAATTATGATGATGGCCAACGAAATGGGGCCTCTACGGTTGAGAGACAACCAAGAGGTCCAGGGAGTGATTGGCCAACCGGCTTTTCCAGACCGCGTCAGAACGGTCATGTAACCCGAGGCAGTGGTGAGCTTGACCTAAAAGGTGTCGAAAGGGATTGGGATGATAACATGACTCAAGATTCCTCCGATCGAAGCACCCAACAATCCAACTCACGATTCATGTAACGGCCTTTCTGCTCTGCGGGGAGCTTATCCACGATGTTACGACATTAGAGTATCTGAGCAACGTCACATCTTTGGCTCGAAAGCGCATTCTCTGGGCACTCACTAGATGTCTATTGATAAAAAGGTTTCGTTCTACGGTTCCGACGTCACCTACTTTTTTTCGATGTTCTTCTCGACAACGGCCTGATTTCTACCGCATTAACTTTATTGTAATTATTGTTTGTTACTCCTCCTTTGCGAGGAGCCCACATTAGCTTGGATTGCTGGCGATATACCTGCCTAGATGGCCATTTTCAGGGGTTGGCTAGAATATGAAACGATTGCGAACAATGACGACTTGAAAACTTCATGAAAACCATACGACAGGATACCATATTACAGCGCCTGGGCAACCAATCATGACTTACGCTGCTATGACATTCCCGGACCCTTTTCTCAAAATCGCATAACTGTCGCTTTGGACTCGAATTAATACCTATATATATATATCTCCTCGAGCATTCCATTGACGACACTCACAAATCTATTATCCTCATCCGAAACCATGGTCTAGTCGGAATTAAAAAAANTTAAAAAACACGCAAACTTTTATGAATCTATCATCTCATACCACCGCAACCAACGACCAACCTTTCCCCGCACTTTCATGCTTTGGATGATTCTTTATCTGACCGATATGGAATCTTGCCGACAGTTCTTGGGAAAGGATGTCAGTCTGTTTTTTTCTGCGGGTGGTTATCTGTATTCTTACAGCCCCCTTTATTGTGAGTTCTGCTTCTTGAGATTGCACGAAATGCTACGTTGTTTTGGTTTGTTGGGCCTTGAAATGAGTTGCGAGCTCAGCCCACGCTTGATGGATCTGCAAAAATAAAAATATAAAAAANTACAAAAAAAAGATGTTTAAGTTGGCATATAATGGTGGCGAGTGATTTATGAGAATCAAAAATTGTTGCAGAGTGATGGGAGATGAAAAAAATTCTGCAGCCTTTCGTTTATCTTGTTTNCCACACCCACACACACACACACACACACACGGCCAACGTTGATACGGAGAGATGAAAGAAGAAGGCAAAAAAACGGGTTGTGCTTTCGGACTGGTTGAAATACATTTATTATTATTTTTTTGCGGAACATCATCAGCGTTATTCCCAGGAAAGGAACTAGCTCATTTCACACAAAGTTCGCGAATTATTAGCTGCCTGTTTTATTTTTATTTTACCAAACATTGTGTTTTTATCAACGCGGCGTATTGAGTGTCTTGGATGGGAGTTATAATTAAAGATACGAATGAATTCACGCCTTTGAAGTTCGCTCAGTATCTTGACTTGATGGCGTTTTGAATTTCTTAAGTGCTTGTAATTGTGTGTTGTGTTCTCGTGTGATGTGATGATGTATTTCACCTTGAAAACGACCTTCAGTCCGTCCGTCAGGAATGATAATCTCAGATCCCATCCACATAGTGAGTTAGTCAACTAAGTTCTCCTCACTCTTCTCATCATCAGCCGTCTCCATCGTACCCTCACTCTTTTCATTCTCGTCAGTTGTCTTCTCCGGACCCTCCTTCTTTTCTCCATCATCTATCTTCACTGTACTTTCATTCTTTTCAACATCATCAGCGGTTTTAGATCCATCCTCCTCATCTTGCTTCTCCTGCTTCTCTTGCTCCTTATCCTCCTCCTTCTTCTCTTCTTCCGTTTCTTCATTCTCTTCCTCATCCTTCTCCTCCCCATCTTTTTTCTCATCTTTCTTCTCCTCTGCCTCCTTCTCCTCTTCCTCTTCCTCTCCCTTCTCGTTCTCCTTCTT
>NCSJ02000494.1:0-23121 GCA_002812745.2 Scytalidium lignicola | reverse complement strand
TGGGCGACCAGTGCCCAGCAGCAGGTCACACGCATGGGGCGTAAGGACCTTTCAGCTTCGCCGCCGTCCAAAGACACAACACCACCACATTCACCCATTCAATCCATTCTACCCATTCACCACCACACACTACACCTATACCTCTACGCCAATCATACATCGCTGGGCACAACATGAGGCTGTGAAGCAGTTGGGGGAAATCGAGTTGACACTTGTATTAATTATTGGATCTGCTTGGTCCGCGAATCTCATTACTGTATCTAACAAACCCGCTTTTCTCACTCCTTCCTCACCGGCTGCCTAGAACCAACCCCGCAGATGCATTGCTGACCATCGAAACAGCACAGCCGACCGCGGGCGCTTCCGTGGCTGCTGGACTATTTGGTTTCAGGCCCAGAGTTCGACCGCATCCAATACAACGAATGAAAAGGGAGATCCCGACCACCAACCTAAAATCGACTCCAATGAATGAATGAAAAACAGAAACAAGAACTGTCAAATAGGAATTGTGACACCATCCTTGCCAACCTGCACTGGTCCGTGTCCACATATCCATTCTACTGTACTTGATGTGATTGGGCTGAAGAGCTAGTGCTACTCCCGGGCAAAAAGCTTCTGGAAGGTAGATATTATCCATAGCCTTGTGGGGATCGGAAAGTTGTCTTTTTGGCCCCTGTTTATCCCAAGAGGGCAGACTACAAGGCAGTTCTCTCAAGATCCCCTCTCCCGATTTCACCTGTATGGAGTTAAGCAAAAGATGATCATCACGGCTGGAGGAGCTGTTCGCTCTCCGGGAAAACGGTGAACTTACACCGAATGCTCTTCTAGTTCAGCTCCTCGCTGAGCAGCTTCTGAACCGCCTTCTGAATCACAGCCCGGGAAGGTGGAGCCTTGGGATCGGTTTCCTTCTTTGGGCGTTCATCCAGCGTCTTGGTAAAGAACTTCTTTCTGGCGAGACGTCTCTTTTCCGTGGCTGCTCGATGCGGCTCAATAGGGGCTTCGGCGCGGGGCGGAGTCAAACCGTCAAACTGATCCATCATCTGTCCGAGTTTCTCCCGTGTCATCTGGCCCAGCTCAACATTCTTCATCAGGCAGTTGAACACTTTCTGGCGCTCGCTGCGGTATTGTGCCTCCACGCTGAAGATGTCGATCCAGTACTTCTGCCTCTTGCAGCCAAAATATTGTGTGATCAGGTAGTAGAAATAGGATTGCACCGGGTTCTCCTCGAAGATGATCATCTCGCGGTCCTCGTCTTCCAGGTAGTTGAGGATCTCATCCTTGGCAAAGTTCCCATGCGGGTCAGACCTCCAACTGTCGATGAGGTTGTATTCAACAGCTCGGGAGAAGCGACCGGTTCGATCGATGGCCAGTTCACCTGAAAATAAAAAGGTTAGTAAAGTTAAGTGAATTCTCCTTAAGTTTCTTACGCGTGAGGATATGGTTCTCAAGTTCTTCAATTGCCGGAACAATCTTTCCATTAGACTTGTACAAGGAGCCCAGAGCATATTCTCTAGTGACATATATTTCACGCTTCATCAGAGCCTCTCCATAAACTTGGATAAGCTGGTCGGGGAATTCCCTGCAATTCGCAATCAGCAATTGTTCGTTTCATCTCAAGGCACGTGAACGGAAGGGATCTAGCTTTAATTGACGAAACAAAGTCCAAGGGACATGAGGTTTAAAAAAGAAATGAACGAAACTGCATAAGAAATAGTCCCCTAGAAACCTACTGTTTTTCCTTGTCTAGTCCTAGGGAATCATTTATGGTCAAAGTCCGGTTGTGTTGCGTCTTTCGACGAACAGACCTGGGCAAGGCTTGCTTAAGGTCTTTGGTGACAGGGACAAGTTCACCTGCCTCACGCTTCTCAATCCGGTTTATTGCCTTCTCGAGGACCTGGAGATCAAGAGCGGTCTGTGAGATTGTCTGTAGTGGAGCACCACAGTGACAGCACTCGCCTGTGCGGTTTGGTAGACCCGGAGTCAAGGCCCTCGGTTTATTGCTATATTGGATCTTCATCTTGCTGTCATGACAAGCGCCGTGCTTGAACTCATCAGCTGTTTCATGGTTGTTATCCATAGCACTTTCAGTGGCAGTATGAGCTGTCTTTCCCATATTGCTTGGATTCTCCTTGAGGTCGATCTCCTGGATCTCGATTTCTACCATGCGGTTGCCAGTGCTGATGTCAAAAGAATCGGCGGCCTTCTTCATGGCTTCAACAAGATCATTTTCATTCTCGATAAAGATCTTGCTGCTTGTTTTACTGCCGATGACAGAGAGGTCGGAACCAGAAGTCAAATCGCCAAGATGATTCGTGATGAAATCACCAACCTCTGGTGGAGTGACAAGGCCGCCATCCTTGGTGAAGTGCTTTTCATCATCACTTTTGTGCATGTCTTTACCGCCGTTGTAGACAGGAGACGCCTTGTCTTGACCATTGCTGTTGGGAGTAGTGGCCTTGCCTTTGCCGGTAAAGTATTGCCGGGCAATGGTCTCCGTGAGGAAGTCCTTTACATCTTGTATCTCCTCGTCGTCCTTGCTCTTGCTAGTAAAGGTAAAAGGTTTACCGGTACCAAGGGAATCAGGATCACTGCTACTACAAGCAGCAGAGCCATTATCGTCAGCCCTAGGAGGAGGAGGCAGAACTTTCCAAGATGTAGAGAGGCCACTCTCAGAATCAAAGTTCATCTCAATCTTGCCTGCTGTTCTTTCTATGTAGGCGTTGAGAGACTCCTTTCCAGGTGCCCAGTTTTCCTTAAGGGTCTCCAGGTTCACCCATATTCCCTTCACCTTGTTTGGGTCCTGAAGAGGTTCCATTATGTTCTCGCAGGATGAATGAATGAAGATAACAGAATGCCGAGAGAAGTTTGATATCGAAAGAAACTCGCCGAGAGAAGTGCGTTGATGGAAGTTGGATGGCGATGTTGACGCCGAGAAAGTGTGACTTAAGGTGAGGTAGGAGGGGAGGGAAGCATTTTGGGGGGACGCGTATTATTTTGCAGCTGCAGTTAATGGTGAAGTGATGGATCTGGAAATCAAAGGTGAGGAGAAGTTTAGTGAGTCTACGCTACTTCTTTCACTTACTACTACCTTCTAGGTTAAAAACGCCCAAACATGTTTGTTAACCTCCTAAGTCTTCTTCACATTACTATCTAATGCAATGTCTTTGGAAGTATCCTTAAATGAATCAATGAATAGATAACCAACGTAAATAAGGCCCAGGTGCATGCCTTATGCAGTATTAGCCATGATCTCTTACTGATGGGATGTATAGTTTTTCCCAGTTTCTTTTACAGGAGTTATGGAAATAGATATTGGAGAAAAGAATATTCACACAAAAACACACGGAAAGATGCTGTAATAACCTTTTACATCTCTATATTTCTGTCATTATTTCTGACTTAAATCCATTCTTTAATACCTAAATCCTTAAAAACCCCAATTTTCAACCTCATCCAAACGCCAATCACAAATGCACATAAAAAAAAAAAACAAAATTATCAAAAAAATCCTCCCAAGTTTTTCCTTTTCCCCCATGAAAATAAAAAATCACAACAGATCAAAATCATCCAACTTCTCCCGATACCGAAGAATATGCCTCTTAATCTTACTCCCATCAACCCACGTCACAAAATCCTCCATGCTCCTCCCAACCAAGAACGCCGGATCCGTAATCGTCTCCGTCCCAACCCGCACATGGCCCTGCTCAATCAGCGCCGTCGCCGCCTGCACCGTCTCGCTCATGCGCAGCCGCGTCATGATCACAGGCAGTCGGCGGCGCGCGAACGCGGACACAGTAACGGATTTCTCGACCGAGGACAGCTTTGCGTTGGAGGCGGTTGAGGGCAGGATGCCCATGTCGTAGAGCTTGGAGAGCAGCAGTTTCTCGTGCTTGGTGCGGAAGGCGGAGTCCGGGGGGAGGGCGGCGAGACGGTGGGCTAGTTGTTTGAGGGAACCACAGAGAGAGTTGTATTTTTTGTAGTCGCTTGGTTTTTGGATCATATAACGTCGTATGACTGTGGCTTCTCGGTGGGCATTGTCGGATTTGTAGGTCGTGAAGTCGACCTAGTAAGATCGTTAGTATTGTCTGGATATGGTTGATGATAGTATAATAAAAAATGATACTTGCCTTTTTCAAGAGCTTTTTCTCGTGGTACTTTAACTGCCTCATATTTTCTCTCTTTTCTGAATTGGTTTCCCTTTATTCCTCACTTATTCTGCAGCTGGAATTGTTTGTTTGAAAGGTTGAGGGCTGTCGTTGGAAATATTTCGTTGAAGCTTTTGGGGGTTCGGAAGATCGTTTTGCCGGGAGATTTTCTTAGCTCCATAATTGCTTGTCTGGTCTTCGACTACGATAAACTATCAGGAGAGCAAAAGTAGATTGAGGGATTGGGGGTTTTCGAATTTCACAATCATGCCTCCCCGACTACAATGCTTGAATGTCACCCGGCAGATTCAGCAGAGAGCTTCTGCTCTTCAAGCTTCATTTTCAACCTCCCAGAGAGTTCTAGCTGGTATGGCTTCAAACATCTTTTACCCGTCGTGGATGGATAGATAGAAAGAACAACAAATTGACAAGTTAATAGAAGACGGACCAACTTCCAGCGCCGCAGACCTACTCTCTGGTCTTGATTCACAACCCGCACCTTCTCAGAATCCCATTCGCTTTCCCTCGCGAGCCACACCTGGCGCTGCTAACCGCGGCCTTCTCAAACTGATCAGTCAAGCCGGCGCACGAGAACGATCACGCAATCAGCAGCGAAATGGTGGACCAACATTAGATACGATCGACGAGATTCAGAAGCATAAGAAGGCGGCCGACATCACGAAGCAAATCACGAGACGGTGGAAGCCGGGAGATGTGTACGCACCACATGATTTGACCGGAGTGGAGATGCAGAAATGGAGGCAGAGGGGCAATCCGGAGACGGATGTTTTCGACATTTTGGATTTGAATCCTTTGGATGAGTATAAGGTGAGCCCTTCTTTTCCACCTCGAATCATTGTTTGTCAAACTGCTTTTGCTAATATTTCATTTCTCAGAATTTCTCCATCTTGTCAGAATATATGACTCCTATGGGTCGAATAAAGCATTCGAGAGAAACGGGGTTGAGACCGGTGAATCAGAGACGTATTGCTAAGGCAATCAGGAGGAGCATTGGAATGGGAATTATGCCTAGTGTGCATAGGCATCCTGAGATTCTGCGAAAGATGCAGTTGAGGTCGGATCAAAATAGCCCGTTCAGGACAGGGGCGTATTAGAGTTTATATGTATTGTAAGACTAAGCTGATTGGGAATGATGTACAGTATCTGTATCAAACATTAGATTTGCAGATTGAAGAAACTTCTGATGACGTATATAAACCATTCTTGTGCTTTGATAAAGGGCCCAAGAATTGCAATGTTCGAGAGCTACTAACTGTAGCATGAATATTTATTATCAATTACATTACAAACTAACCTAGTATCGTACTACGAGATTACACAACACTGTCACTGTGCTGTGTGAAAAAAAGGAGTAAGGAACGCTCTGCTGCTCTTCCCTCAAATCCAGCCTTGGACCTAATTAACGTATTCTTAAACGTCTTTAAATGGTTCCAGGACCTTTTCTAGTCCCCGTTTTCTTGGTTTTAGTTCCTCCCATATCAAGTTCAGATGATTACTTACACCCCCTCACATCTGCTTACACACTCATATCACCATTCACAATCCTTTTGGCCCCTGCTGCTTTCAGTATTTCCGCAATATCATCATAACCCATCATAACAGCAATCTGCAGAGCCGTCTGCCTTTTCTTGCCAGAAAGAGCTTCGACATTTGCTCCAATGGCAATTAGCTGCTCCACAATCTCTCGATGTCCTCCAGCTGTGGCAGCATGCAAAGCCATCATACCCTCAAAATAGCTTCCAGGAGCATTCACATCAGCTCCTTTATCCAACAGTTCTTCAACAACCTCCATATTACCATTGTAGCATGCATTCTGCAACGGCGTAAAGCCCTTATACCTACTTGGCTTTGCATTCACCTCAGCCCCTAGCGTTAATAGCAACCTTACAACATCAATTCCACCTTCTCCCGCAGCAGCTTCTAATGCCGTCCTTCCACCGTAATGACCTGCAACAGCATTTACATCCGCACCCATCTCCACCAACTTCTGCACGAGTTTCACGTGCCCACCCTCAGCAGCAGCCTGTAGTGCTGTGCGTCCACTATACTTACTAGCGGGCATATTCAAGTCTGCCCCCGCCGCAAGTAGCATCTCAATCAGCTCAAGGTTACCGCCTGCCGCAGCGATTTGCAGAGCAGTGTGAGGTTTATTGTTTCCGCCCGGAGCGTCTACATCTGCTCCAGCTGCGAGCAGTAAAGCCGCGATATCTACATAGTTTCGCCAACACGCAGCTTGGAGAGCTGTTTGTCCGTACCAACCATTTGCCGGGGCATTGACGTTTGTTTCGGGATCTTGTAGTAATTGCGACACTTTCTGGATGTTTCCGGAGAGTACGGCTACTTGAAGATCTGTCCAGCGGTCTTCGGGATCGATGTCACCTTCAATTTCGTGAAGGTTGGCGGGGAGTGGGACAGAGCGCGGCGCAGAACTATATGCTTTAAAGGGTGGACAAGGTGATTGTTCCACGGGTTTGGGAACTGTGTTTCTAACTCTGGGGATTAAGTTCAAAGTCATATCGTCGCCGGTTGGATAATGGAGAACACATTGTCAGTAAGACCCCGCTGTTACGAACTCGACCTTCTAACTCTGAGACAGGGTGATTATTGCGATAACGTGAGTTGGTGTGGGTGTGGGTGTATGCATACGCCGCTGTAACGCTGATTTTCTGGGGTTCTCGTACGCCCTTCCATGTCAATCACCAAAATGTTGGAATGCAGTGAGATTGGGCTAGTTGTGGTCTTCTCACCCATGCATCAGAAATTCCCTAGCATGAGCCTCACAAACATAATGTTGACTTGGTCATGTACTGTACTAATGCTTTGAACTGTATCCGAAAGGAGTCCTATTGTCGTAACGGTCATTGTCAGTTATTAATCCTTCTCACGGAGACTAGTTGTCGTAGTACAAGAGACCTAGCTTCAACTATTGTTGGGTTGAATATACAATACCTGATTCTCCTATACTGTTTATTCATATGGATATGCTTATGCTCCTCACATGCTCAGACTTTCAATGCACTTCAAATTCATAGATATCTAACGAAACTCCATGGTTTTCATGGGGATTTCATAGACATTGTGGTTCGCATTAAACTTATTAAAAGTTATAGGAGAAATTATGTACTGTTGAAAAGCTATCCTGATAGACATTAACACCCTCTACAGAGGTACTCTAAACCCTTAAGCTTCATTTCGATTCTAAACACATAATTCCATCACTCCTCCATGTCTAGATGACATACTAAGATATGTATTAGTATTTTCTCTAAGAAAGCTGTTCAAGAAACTTACTGGAATGAAAAGGTAAGGCACTAGTCTCGTGTATTCATCCCATGACTCTCCATACTTGACCTTGCATCTTTGGATATCTCTGTAGGCGCGGTGTATAATCATGCAGGTAAAGAAGACGGGATAGAACCATGGGAAAGGGCTGCTGAAACCGGTGATCAGACCCCAAGAGTTGGCAAAGAAGAAGTCGCAAGTGTAGTGGATCTTGCGAGCATATCCATACCAGCCATCAACCAAGATAGAGTCACCAGTCTTAGTCTTGATGGTTCTTGGGTTCTTGACGGTTTGCCATGGAAGCTGGGGGAAAGTATTGCGCACGACTAAGGTGCCACGCTCCTGGGATCGGAAACGATTCTTCTGGCTGTTGGTGGTATCCCAAACCCAGTACATGAACAAATACGCAACGAAGAGGAAGCCGAGGGCATAGCGGTTCCAGTGGTAGGTGGATGGATCATGGTTGGCCAAGTAGATGGTACAGTGGCAGTAACTCAAAGGGACTCCAGCAAGATTCCAGAAAATTAACATAAAGCCCCATTTCTCATAGTACATATCCCTAGTATTCAGTTAGTTTAGTGGTTAGGCTAGAGTGAATTACTTGACTTACCAAGTCGTGGTGATACACTCTTCACCCTTAGAGCATGCATTTGCATAAAGGAAATGCGCCATGAAAAGGAACCACACTTCGCCAGAGACATAGCCGTACTGCTCCAATTGGCGCGCAGCTGTACCGGTAGTTATCAAGAGTAAGATATACCATGGAAGACGAACTTCAAAAAACATCTTGAAATCCAGGATACCAAACATTCTAGGGTTCAATTCGGCGCCCATGAAGAAATCATAAACAGGATAACCAGTCATACGATGCTGAGCTCCGCGAATGATGGCAGAGAAGTATGCAATGATTGCAACAATCCATCCAGAGCAAATTGCAACCGACATAAGAGAACCGAATTCGTCAATGATCGTGTAAAGAGGGAATACGCCGGAGAAGTGAAGAGCAGCTGCCACCGCAAGCGTGGTGTAGAATGACCACACTGCAGAGCAGTAGTATTTGAGCTGCTTTCCTCCCTCATGAGGTAGGGGCTTGCCATAGCAATAGACACCAGGTAAAAGACAATAGCAAACGGCCTCAAAGATGAAAAATGACCAGTACATCGTCCAAGCTTTGAGAGAAGGATACGCTCCTTCAGCTACAAAGTTACCCATATGTTTGGCAAAGTCGATCCATGATTGTTCAGGCTCTCGCACTGGAAATTTGCCGTCGTAGTACGTTGCTCCAATCCACATGTAGTACATGAGTAGAGGAAAGCCGATCATCATAGCACCGACACCCCAAGATCCACCAAAATCGAATTCACCGCTGTAGTCAATCTTGGGGTCCTTGCCAGCCACCCAGCCATCAACAACATCCTGCTTGTGATTTTCTGACTTTCCATTAGGTTCCTTGGGGATGTCTTCGGCAATCTTCCCGTTTGTGTGTCCGTTAGAGTGCCCGTTTGCATGACCATTAGCATGGCCATTTGTAACAGGCTCACTCGTGGCTACCTCAAGAGGCACGCTTCCATTCCGTCTCGAACGAGTCGATCGACCTCGCGATTCGTTGTCGGTTGCTGAGGAGTACTCCGTCTCTGATTCTGGGAATTGAGACTTGCGGCGACGAGAAGAAGCTCTTCGCACGCGAGGAGTCTCTACAAAGCCAGCATGTTCTACCTTCCTGTGGATACCAAGTCAGTATATATATATATATATTTCCTAAATGATCTAGGAATTTTTTTTTNGTTGACAGATATATCTAAATTCGACTCAAAAAAAAAGGTATCTTACTTAGGGGTTTGCCGTAAAGAATATCTTTCAGACATCCTTTACGAAAGAAAAAGAAGTCAATTGACCTCACAATTAATTAAATCAATATTGAGAGAAAGGGAATGAGAATGAATCAGCACTGAGCAAACTGGCTGGAAAAGAGAATTGCTCAGACTGCGTTGCGGACCTGAAGAATACGGTAATGCACTACTGTTCACTACGCGACGAGTGTTTATGTTGACTTGGCTTCAAGGGGGAGGCTTACAAGTAATTTCAACTAGTCGCCTGCGGGGACGATATGAGTGGTGGAGCGAAGCCGATGCGAATTACGAATACGATCCTCAGCAAATCAAAGCCGATAACCTTGATAAAAACGCAGTCCACGGCTCTGGATGTCGGAAGGGCTGCCGTCCAGCAATTGAGTAGGGTGGTTATTGTACGTCCTATGTTTTCTTTATGTTATTAGACCTTTTCCGAGATTCGTTTTTGTACTTATATATACTAGCAATATTATATTCTAAGAGCGATAGACCCTTGAGAGTGATGATAATATCTACCCTCCCAGGCATGGCCCGCAAAGGTAAGCCAATTACGAGTGAGATATCACGAATCCGAACCCGAACCCGAATCCCAATCTACTGTAAATGGGCCCCTGGATGAGATTTGAGTAGTGGCCTTGCTTCTCAATCAATAATAGGAGTTATTCTCCCCATCAGATATGATATAATTACTGTAAAACATCACACTATCTCCTTTTTTCTGATCTGTCCACCTGCTATGCATATTCTCACATCCTGCTTTGCTCAGTGTTATGTGACGTCGTCACATGGGTTGGTTCCTCCAAATTAAGCGATCAATGGTAATAAATGTGGATAGTGGTTACGGTAGTTACAGTATATATCTTACAGAAATCCATGTTGATCACCACATCCGTGATGCTCGTGACAAAATGCAATATTGTTAGAATTCTTTAATAACTATAATCGAACAAGAGGCGAGCTAAATTTCCTAAAATAAAATTGTTCTTAGTCTTGATAATTAATATAAAAATATCGCAACTTCTAAATACTTATAGTAATACACGGGTATCTTGCAGAGAAAAATTGTCGTTCGTAACTTCATGAGGTCAAGCTCTTTTCTGTCTTCATCAGAATTTAAGGAGGAGGGGAAGGGAGAGATTCCTTGACACTACTCTTCTCACCTCCCTTCCCCTCAGCAACCTCCTCCTTTTCAACTTCCCCAAAATCCTCGAGATATCTATCATTCTTCAACAACCCCTCAACCTCCTCATCCATAACCCACTCATCCACCTCTTGAACCCTCTTCCGATACACCTTAACCACACTCTTCACACCCCTAAATACAGCATAAACAGCCGGCGAAAGCACCATACTCCCACAAACAGCCGACCACACAATCGCCTGCCCGATCCCCATCAACCCCACCAAATTGTCCCATCTCATAGTCCAAAAATGCCTCATCGAGCCCTTCTTCCCATACTGATCGAAATTCTCCCGATATATATACTCGTAATACGGATATTTGTCGATATCAGCACAGAGCCAGGACCAGATGTGGCATGTTTTTAGACTCTTTGGAGTTTTGTATGTGGTCGTACCCTGAGAATCAGCGTCTAACCAGCGTCTGCCGACTTTCACGCGTTTGATTCTGAGGGTTATGCTGGAATAGGGCGTTTTTGGCGGGTGCGCAGATAGGTCTTCGAGCCAGAGCCAGATTTGGTTTTGTGAATTTGAGGAGAGAGGTGTGCTGTAGCCTGGGTAGGTGGGCATGCTGGCGCGGAGGATGTCAAGTCGGAGACGTGGGTTATATTTCGTGTTGTAGATGGAGGTTCTTGAGGTTGTGTCAGGTGTTTCGATGTAGTAGTCTAAATCCATCACAGGGGCTCCCGAGAAATTTGTGCGGACTCGGTGTGCGAAATCGGTGGCGGTATCTCCTGTCTGATAGGCGCGGAGGGGGGTTGGGATGTATGGGTGTGCGCGGGGCAGGATGGGCTCGTCGTTCAGGAGGAGGGTGCGGTTGTCGGTGGTGAGTGTGAAGTTGAAGATAAAGGCGCCGGGACAGTGCGTTGCGATCTGGTCGCGTTGGTTCCCTTCTTCCACATCTCGGATTAGCATCACTTCAAGAGGGAAGAAGAGACGAAAAGTATGATAGTAGATTCGTAAGGCGTCCAATGCCGAAATATAAGAGCAAGACGTGTTAAAAGCTTCAGAACAGACGTACAGAAGTATAGATCAGGGGTCGCGAGATGGACGAGCACGCTTCTCTCTGCTTCGAGCCATTTCACGGCTTCGCTCGTGGATTCTTTATTGGCGTAGACGTGAGAGAGCAGGTGGAGATTAAGCAGTAAGAAACGGGTGAATGTCACCATGGCGGAGACGAGAACATTGAGTTAGTTTGGTTAGACGGGAGGCATGAACTGAACTGATCTTTCCCGTCTCCTGGATCCAATGTTGACTTTCGTTTTGGTGCCGTGGCTGATGTGGAAGGAGAAAAGTGGTAGCGCTCAGGCACCAGAGTGCTGCCGCGTAAACAGCCTCAGAATAGTGGCTAAGTAAAATATAGCAAGCCCGGATTTATCCAGTATATTGTAACCAGGCTAATGCATATTAATAAGCATTAAACCCTGAAGCTAAAACACATGGCGTTTATGCCCCTCTCCTCACAACGGCGTAACTCCCGGACTGATCAACCTCATTCCTTTTCTTGTTGCTAAGGGGTCTTCTCAAGGATAAATAGTTAAAGAAAGTGATATATTAATGACAACTTCATAGACTTGCTAAGAAAAAATTTGTGATTTCTAAACTATGGATTCGTCTTGTGACAGGGTGCTAGAGGTGTCCTATCAAGTGTTTAAGCATCGATTTCACGTAGGAATATCTTTAAAGGCTTGATCCCTACACAAACACTTGTCAGATGGGTTTCAAACCCGTTTTGATGGTAGTTCTTTGTTTTGTTGATGCAACTCCTCATCATTATCCGATCAGTGACAAGCCGACGAACAACCACAACGCCATCAACAGCTCCATCGAATGTGCTTGTCTCCCGCTGGTTCTATGGTAATATTACAACCATAGGTTCGTAGCCAACACTACGGACAAATGCTAGCCAACCCGAAAACAGAACGGGTGTAAATTAACCAAGCTGACTTTGTCGCTGAGCCTTGCGCACGTGAGCTTGCGATCTCTCGATGAGCACCAACGATCACATAGCCTCAAGTGCCCATCAGGCGCCAACTTGCCTGCTCGATGTGTTCTGTGTTATGATATTCACGAAACTTGAGGAGGTCAAGAGATATTTACCACTGCTCTGCGCTTCCTGGCTTACAGCGATAATACGTTTGTATTGCAGTCGAATTCGACTAACGTTTGCTCGTAGGAGAACATGCGGGCGCCATGATGCGCTTGCTGAAGCGTTTACCAAATGGCGACTTAGAGCTGATTTCTTTCAACGATGACAACCTTCCTCCGTATGCCATCCTATCGCACACTTGGACCGAGGGCCAAGAAGTCACGTATAATGAGCTGGTGTCTGGTACAGGCAAAGACAAGACTGGTTACGCCAAAATCCGCTTTTGTGTAGACAAAGCTGCCGAAGATGGGCTACAGTATTCCTGGGTGGATACCTGTTGCATCAACAAGTCTACGAGCGATGAGCTCATGACGGCCATCAACTCAATGTTCCGCTGGTATCAGCGTGCAAGCAAGTGCTACGCATACTTGTCTGATGTCCTGGTGCCGGCGGAGGTCGCTGACGCTCAAGCCTTTTGGATAACGTGGGCGGAAGCCTTTCGACGGAGCCAGTGGTTTACACGAGGCTGGACATTGCAGGAGCTTTTAGCGCCGCCCGCGGTTGAGTTCTTCTCCAAGGATAACAAGCGGCTGGGTAATAGGATATCGTTGGAGCAGGAAATCCATCGGATCACCAAGATTCCTATCGGAGTATTAAGAGGACAAAGACTCTTTGAGTTTAGCATTGAGGAGCGAATGAGTTGGGCGGCCAATCGCACAACAACGTTAAAGGAAGATAAAGTATATTGTTTACTGGGAATCTTTGGGGTATTCCTCCCGCTTATATATGGAGAGGGTGAAGAATACGCGGCTTTACGGCTGAGAGAGGAGATACAAAAGCGACAGGAAGGGCAAGGAACAGAAAGACTTCAAGACTTGACAAGTACGTTCTTCTCTAGGCAGGGTAGCATTCCTTTTGCGAATCTTCATGTGGCTCATAAGGTATAGTCTCCTCATCGTTACCTTTTCCACGAAACGAACTCTTCATCGGACGAGAAGATGAGCTTCAATCTCTCGAACAGTTCCTTCTCCCTAACAACCACCAACGTATGACAATATACGGTCTAGGAGGCTGTGGGAAATCAGCACTTGCTATTGAGTTTGCATATCGCGCGCTGACTCAACACGTTAGACGTCTAGTTTTCTGGGTGCCTGCCATTAGCCAAGAGAGCTTCGAGCTTGCTTATCGGGAGATCGGAATCCGCCTTTGTATACGAGGAATCGCCGATGACAACGTAGACATCAAGCGGCTTGTTAAAGATGCATTGAACTCAGATAGCATAGGTCCCTGGTTGATGATTGTTGACAATGCCGACGACCTTGGAGTCCTTATGGGGGGAGGGAGCACTGGAGGCAATCTAGGGCCAGCTCGACTTCATGATTATCTCCCATACAGCCCTCAGGGCAAGATCCTCTTCACTACACGAAGCAGGAAAGTCGCCGGAGATTTAACTCCGAGTCGTTTGTTAGAGCTCAATGATATGAGCGAAGCTGAGGCTCAGCGGCTGCTGGAGCGGCGAATATCGAAGCCAGCGTTGCTTCATGACAAGAAGGCTGTTAACCAATTGCTCCAAATAGTTACCTATCTACCGCTTGCTATTGTCCAGGCAGCTGCTTTTATGAACAATAACGACATATCAGTATCCGGATACATTTCGTTATTCCGAAAAGCAGGTACCGAGGCCGAGCTCTTCAGCGAGCATTTCGAAGACCCCAGTAGATACCAAGAGATGGAAAGCACAATTGCGAAAACATGGCATATCTCGTTCGATCAGATACGAAGACAAGATCCACTTGCTGCAGAGTATCTTTCGTTTATGGCATGCATCGATCGCCTCAACATTCCCCAGTCGCTGTTGCTTCCCGGAGGCTCCCTAGTGCAGCAAGCTAAAGCGGTCGGGACACTGAAAGGATATGCATTCATCACGGAGCGCCAACAGGCCTTGCAAGAGCTAGAAAGCGAGAAGTTCTTCGACATGCACCGACTAGTCCACATGGCGTCGGAATGGTGGCTGGACAGACATGGTGAGCAGATGGTTTGGACAGCCAAAGCAGCGATGCGGCTTAAGGAGCTAATCCCATACGGTGGGCATGAGAGGAGGGAAGAGTGGACGACGTACCTCCCTCACGCAATCCACGTGGCCAGATTAGACGGTAGGCTGGACGAAATAGCAAGGGCTTCGCTTTTAGGTCGAATAGGACGATGTCAAGTAAGCCTAGGCCAATATTCAGCGGCGGAAAAGGCACACCGACAAGTTCTTTTGTCTCGAGAAAAGAGATTGGGGAAGGAGCATGTTCGGACACTGAAGAGCATGAATGAAGTGGGAAAAGCACTTAAGAACCAGGGAAAGTACAATGCAGCAGAAGCGATGTACAGGCAGACGCTGGCGCAACATGAGAAGGTGCTTGGGCTAGAGCATCCTTATACGCTGATGAGCATGGGCAACTTGGCAGGAGTGCTAAGTAGCCAAGGCAAGTACGAGGAGGCAGAAKCGATGCACAGGCAGACGCTGGCGCAATATGAGAAGGTGCTTGGGTTAGAGCATCGTCATACGTTGACGAGCATAAGTAACTTGGCGTTTGTACTGAGCAGCCAAGGCAAGTACAAGGAAACAGAAGCGATGCACAGGCAAACGTTGGCACAATATGAGAAAGTGCTTGGGCTAGAACATCCAAACACGCTGACGAGCATGGGCAACTTAGCAGGAGTGCTAAGTAGTCAAGGCAAGTACAAGGAAGCAGAATCGATACACAGGCAGGAATTAGCACAGTGTGAGAAGGTGTTTGGGTTAGAACATCCAAACACGTTGACAAGCATGAACAACTTAGCACTTGTACTGTACAGCCAAGGCAAGTACGAGAAGGCAGAATCGATGCACAGGCAGGAATTAGCACAGTGTGAGAAGGTACTTGGGCCAGAACATCCAGACACACTGACGAGCATAAGCAACTTGGCAGGAGTGCTAAGTAGCCAAGGCAAGTACGAAGAGGCAGAATCGATGTACAGGCAGACGCTGGCGCAACATGAGAAGGTGCTTGGGCTAGAGCATCCAGACACGCTGAGGAGCATGTACCGCCTTGCTCGGCTCCTTGCAACTCGGCAACGCTACGACGACTCTGCTGCTCTGTATAAAAGGGCATGCGCGGGGTATAACACTGTTCTTGGAAAAGATCACCCAACTACGCGTGCATGCTGCAAACGCTATTCTAACATGCTTTTGTCGCAAAAGCGAGAGGGGCTTGCTCGTCGTCCTGAGGTACCAAATCATTAGCATGCAACTAGATAAGGGATCCAACTTATCACGCGGTTTGGCGAAGATAGGCATAAAAGGCTTGAAGCTCTCTAAGAACTGAATAGAAATTTATGTATATATAGTGCTCTATATAAAATCGTGCAGCTATAACTTAATAGTATTACAATTATAACAAGTCCTTTAGATCAATTCGAGGTAAAAGATCTTTTAAGTTTAGATGAGCTAGAATATACAGGCCTCCCTCCCTCCTATTCTACCACCCCCTACCTTCTGATTGGTCGGTTGCTCAGCTACACTCCATGGCCATACAGCTCGATCACCTACCATATCGATACCGTACGTAGCCAACCGTACAACCAGATAATTCTCCCACAGTATTAAGTTTAAACCTTTTTTATTTTGAAATATGCACTGCTACGCTGAACAGCAGATGCTGTATAATACATCGAGCCTTTTTTCCCCCCTGTGCCATATCAAAAAAAAAAGCCATCGCCTCCCTAGGATGCCATACCCTCGGTGCCCAAGCATTCCAAAACCTTCGAGCTCTAAGAAAAGAGGGCTACATTTACATGGAAGCCTTTTTGAATAATTCAACGCCGGGTTGACCAACAATCAACCGTCTACAAACCCTAGTATCGGTCCAAGCTGTCTTCAGCTCCTAGAGCTAGAACGTCGACAGACCCTGACGATTGTCTGCAATGACTAGATAACATAGGAAGGTAGCAATCATATCTTCTGGTAAAAAAGAAGATAAGCGACCTTGTTATCTCTCATTGAGAACTTCTCGGCCTTGCCCTTTGGTGTGGAGTTGCCGTTGACAACACTGGACCACTTCTTGCCAGATCCGTTTGCCGAAGAGGATCCATTAACCTGCTTCCACCCATCCTCGCCAATAACCTCATCCTCGTCTCCAATCGTTGAGAACATGTTGCCCGAAGATGTAGTGTCCTTCTTGTGCGCCTCAAGAGCCGCTGCAAGCACCTTTGGATCTTCCTCACTACCTCCTTCAGCGACATCCTCACTCTTCACACGTCTAATGACAGTGTCATCAAGTCGAATCCATTCGCGACCATCTTGTCTTCGAACATCAACCGTGTAATGTCCTCCACTAGCATTCTTCCCGTGGTGATATACAACTGCAATCAAACGGTACTTGGGAAGACCTCCATGCGCGTAGACACCGCGTTTTTGTCGGGGAAAGACCTCCTTGGGCATCTCAAGTTCCAGAGGATAGCCGACCTTCTTCCATATTTTTTGCGTTCCACCTGCATTGTCGTATTGGAAGCGTTTTAGATGGAGAATCAGGACGGGAGGAACGGTTTCAATGAAGACCTGCTTGGTAGCAGTGACGTTCGGACCCTTAGGTGACTTAAAATCTCCATGCAGTGCTTCTGGCCTTGTGAGACCTTTCAGAGCATCGATAATGTTGTTTACATTCGAAGCACCGATATCGAGTTGCAACGGTTGATATGGTTCTAGAGTGACGGAATCCTTCAATCCAGGAACTCGTAGTTCCGATCGTAGGTTGCCTCCAAAAATCTTAGTTACAGGTGAGCTAGTTATGATCGTGCCCGATGACCGTGTAACAGCAGCCTTCTGCTTAGGTCCCACTTCTAGCCAACCGTTTGCATCATCGCCTCCAGAACCTGCAAGGCTAGCATGATCACTAGTTGGCGATGAAGGCCCGTTTACCGGTGTTGCAATAGTTGGAGTAGCGTTAGAGGATGTGCCTCCACTCATCACCTGGACACACTCATCATGTAACCCTTCCAATAAGAATCCCAGGAATTCTTCAGCATCTTGTTGGTGACCCCTCTACTTATAGTTAATCTCCTAGTTTCTCTACAAGATAACATTCGATATAGAAACTTACCCGCATGCTTGAAAACCGCGGAAGCCGTCTGATAACGTCATAAACAAATTCAGGTGTAAATGGTTCGCCATATTGCTCTAACTCGTCTTGTTTCAATCGTAGCCTCAACTGCTCGACAGATGATGCTAAATCAATTACTTTGTATTCCCGCATGAACATGATCCTAGGAAGTGTTAGAATTGCTCTTAAACTAGTCCGACTGGTAAAATGAGTAATTACATAGCGTCAATTAGAGGTGTTTGGCTTTTGAAGCGATGTGCTGCACGCTTGCTAACCTGATCCAAGAAGTCATAAAAAGGTGTACAAAANTACTAAAACTTGTAAAACCTAGGAATGGTAAGTAAAATGGTCCTAAAACTATAGGAATGACTTACAGAATTCATATAACACATGTTACCGGTATTAACGAGACCCCTTGGCTCCAGAAATGCCAATCTTGGGATAGAAGATGCATTAAACAATCGTAAAGCTTCTGCCAATGATTCTGTGCTAGCTTTCCCAAGCCCTGCAAGAGCGGCAGAATCTTGGGCATCGTTTTCTGGTTGTGTGGATACAGCACCAGATGAGTTGAAAAGCCCAGTCCAAAGTTTTGGGGCTGATTTAGGTGCAGGCATAACCTTCGCCTCCTCAGTTGCTGGTTGTTCAGCAGTTGCTTGACTAGCTTCTTGGTCGGTTTCATAGGTTTGCGGCGAAACTGCGGACTGAACTGGTGCTACATCTGGAGTTTTGCTGGTGTTGACGGCAGGAATATCACGAGAAAGACTTTTAGGTACTATTGGAATAAGAGGAATCGCTGGCAAAGTAGACTTATGGGACGGTTTAGCTGCAATCGGTTTAGCTTCGTCCGTTGCTAGAGTTGGAGTCTGCTTTATAGAGGATGGCGTTGTAGGGTTCGTAGAAGAGGTCTCTTCGGAGTTCTGCTGTGTTGTTGAAGGAGTCTCTGGGCGAGGAGCTGGTTCGGCAGCAAGGGCCTCCTCTAATTCTTCATCACCACCCTGTTTTGGTAGCTCCACAGCTTCTGTAGAAAGTTGTGGTGCTCGTCGTCTCCTCCTTCGTGTATGTCTAGTCGGCCATTGTAAATCTGGTCTAGAAAGCCAAGGCAGCTTCTTCGCATTAGCTAACGTACAAGTAAAATAATCGGCGAACCACTTACGGGAGCTTTAAAGGGGATTAATTTGGTTTCCACTTGCGGAGATGAGGGGGTAAGTACTGGTGCTGGCTGAGGTGGCGGAGGAGGAGGGGTCATTGGGGATGGAACCGCATGAGCTGAGTGTGTGGATGATGGTGTATGAGGTGGAGGTGGAGGTTGTGGCGGAGGCGGTTGATATGGGTTTGCAAGCGCGGGAGAAAGATGAGGTCGAGGATATGCGGTTTGAGGGATTGGAGCATAATGTTGCATCGGCGGAGGAGGTGATCGACCATAGGGAGGATATGGAGCATATTGATGTGGAGGAACACCAGGCTGATATGGCGGTTGGAACTGTGGTTGATAGTAATTGTACGGGATGTACCCACCGTACATCGGCGCAACAGGAGGGTATTGTTGATTTGGGACATTATTGTAAGGCCTTCTCCTGCCCATATCTGTATGTATGCCTTGCCCTGCCGGCAGATGACGACCGTTCATCATGCCGGCTTGGAGCTTTGTGTTGGGGAGGGAAAGTAGGTGACGAGTTTGGCGCTGAAGCACCGTGTTCAGCGCATCGAAGGTGTGATAGGCGGAAGAACGTCGTAGAAGCTTTCTAATTGGAATCACGCAGCACTTGGCAACCTCGACAATATCGCGTGAGCTAGCCTGTACCGGTGTTCAGAATCGTGGAGCTGGTTTGGAGATGGAAGGAGGTGGTTAAAAGCCGAATTGCCCCGAAAAGAAAAAGTCGCGCGACACCTCGAAAAACAGATTAGGGCAGATGTAAACAGAAAACTAAGATAAGAATAAAAACGACTTTCTGGTCCAGAGCTCGTGTACGAGAAGGGAATGGCGGGTAGAGAAATCAAGTGCAGACAAGCACGAAGAGCTTGACAGGAAACCCAAGGCTTTGTTCAAAGATGGAAGTGCCTTGGGCGGTTTTGACATATACGCGAAATAATTAATTGCACGGTTGGCGGCGGCGCTGACGGGAGTCAAACCATTTGCCGAAGGAGCAGCTCTCAAGTCACCTCTCCCTCTCTTCCCCGCCATCAACGCCCCCGGTTGGCCTTTGGGCTTATCAACACTTTCAATAACTTCCATCTCTCCGTTTTGCCTTCGTCTGGGACCGTACCTTTCATCTTGGTACTGGTGCCAGATTCCAGTTTCGTATTGCGTGACGTCTCATAGCTCCAACGTCTGCTCTGCTTGCCGGTTGGCTAGCAGTCACTTCACGGCAAATTACCTTGCGTCACATCATTTACCACCTTCCTTTGCTGTTCCAGTCGTCGTGATTCTTCACTACCCCGCGAATTTCATCGTGGAGATAGCTGCAGAATCCGTGTCTTGTTCCTTTCCGGTGGCCGGCCACTCCGACGATCATGAATTCTGCTCCGCCGAGCGCGTCGACAATCCCTGGGAAACTTCTCAGTACATCATCCCATTCGCCTCTTCAGCAGCAACAGAACCCGGCTGGATCCCAGAGCTTTGAATCTCTTTCTCGACGCCCTGGCGGTCAGTCAAATGCTCCCCTGGCCTCTCCTAGGAATAATCAAAACCACAAGAAACAACACAAGACCTCTCGAAGACCCAGGCTTGCGGATGAGGATGCAATGGCGGAAGCAGTAAGTGGAGTCATGGAGCGAATATCAAGTTGCACGAACTTACCAGAACAGAGCGCCTTGCGGAATGCCAACAGCCGGAGAGGTCAAACCTCCATTACACACCTCATGAACTTTACCCTTCCTCCACGCCCACAACACCACCAGCATTACCACTACAGCCGTGGAGCAAGGCGTGGCAATACCTACGGTATTGGATCGGGTCGCCATTCTATCGACAAAGCCAGGTATATATGATTTGGTCCTGGGATAGCTATGATCATGGCTAACATGTTTCAGATATATCCATGCCAACTATCGTTTCATCGTTAAACCGTATGGCAATTACAAACACCAAGCAGTAGATGCCGACCAGCATCTGGATTGGAATGACGTGTTGCAGATTCTTGCCTCTGCCGAATCTCAGGATGCCTCCTGTCCCATTTGCCTTTCTCACCCTGTCGCACCACGCATGGCCAAATGCGGTCATATTTTCTGTTTGCCTTGTCTAATCCGATATATGCATGCTAGTTCGGAAGATGATCACTCTTACCCTGAAAAGAAACCTCGCTGGAAAAAGTGTCCAATCTGCTGGGACTCTATCTACGTATCAGATACTCGGCCAGTGCGGTGGTATACAGGGCAGGAGGGACCAGCGCCACGTGAAGGTGATGATGTTGTTTTGAGATTAGTTATGCGGCAACCTGGGAGCACCCTGGCATTACCTAGAGATGGCGCCGAGGTGCTTGCTAATTCCGAGGATATTCCCTGGTATTTTGCTGCTGAGGTCATGGATTACGCCAGAATCATGAGGGGTAGCGAAACATACATGCTTGGGCAGTACGACAGCGAAGTGGAAGACCTTCAACGTCAAGAAGCGGAAGACGAGCTAATGTTTGGGGAAGAACCAGAGTGGACAAGGAAGGCTGTGAACGCTGTTAAGGATGCAAAGGAGAAGGTTAAGGGACTAGGAGATCCACCAGCCATGGCGAAGCAACCGGCAGAGAAAAGGCCAATGCGTGAGCCTATTCAGTTCAACCCAATTGAGGACATACCGGAGATGTACTTGATACAGCATGAGTCCAGGTCTGGAGTTAGCATCTCAACGGCTTCTTCAGAAACCAACCGGACTGAAGCTGGAGTGGATAAAACCACAAATGGCGTCAAACTTTCACTCACATCAGAAGCTGCAGCAGGTCAGGCTGATGAACACCATCCGAGGCCAAAACAAATACGCAAACCTGTCAACGATGCCCACCCTGCGGATGCACCATATTTCTTTTACCAAGCGCTGCTTCATTACTATCTCGCCCCTCTCGATATCAGGATTCTCAAGTCCGCGTTTGGCAACTTTGCCTCCTTTCCTTCGACGCTACTCCCACGCGTTGAGCGGGTGTCGACTGGACATATCATGGATGATGATCTTCGAAAACGAGCGAAATATATGGCTCACTTGCCATATGGATGCGAGGTTAGCTTCCTGGAATGTAATTGGACGGATGTTGTTGGGCCCGAGATCTTGGATCAGTTCAAAGAGGAGATTGAGAGACGAAGGAAGCGGAATCGCGACAAGGACGTCCGCGAAGAGAAGGATAGACAGCGGGCGGAGCGGGAGGAGGAGGAGAAGAGGTGGGCGCACGCTCGACGGAAACGGCCGAGCACGCCCAATGAAGAGTTCCCCAGCAACGATTTCCAGCCTCTGGCTCCGCAATCTCTCGATGTATCATCGGCGTCCCCGCCGTGGCCCACGCGACAAGGATCTTCATTTGCCAGCTTGGCATCACCCTCGACGAGTCCGTCAGCACCCAAGACCGTGTGGGGAACTGCCATGGTTCGCCCGAGGTCACCTGACCTGCCAGCCCAACCACGGCCGGAGCACGAAGACGATGGCTGGTTGCAATCCTGGGAGGACGATGTGCTCGCCGAAGATGAGGCCCTGATCTCGCAGGTCCAAGCAGCAAGTTTAAGTGGTGAAGGCAGCTCCTCGGCTCGGCCTGTGCCCAGCGGGAAGAAGAAGAAGGCGAAGAAGATTACATTAATGAGTACCACCGCTAGAAGAGCGGCCTAGATAGCGAGTCCTGGGATTTGTTTTTTTGTATATTGGCGCCAAGTGAAAGGGGGGCCAGGTCATTTGCATTGGGGGAGCTATATGGCGTACCATTGTATTGTGGATTGCCCAGTTGTACATTTGATCTAGTACTATTTAGCTTCTCAAGCATGTAAACGTGTTTATGAGATGTAAGTTGTAAGTTCGTAGCGAGGCCTTTTGCTCCACTCTGGAGGCTGTACATGAGTACCGTACATACAGACAGCTGAATAATGCCAAGTTGCAGCCTATTGGGTTTTCGCGTACGGAGGACCCTCATCTTGCTTTAGAAGAAAGGAACAAAGACATTACCGTAGAGACACAAGGACATAGAAACATAGAGATAACGGTAGAGAGAAACTGGACTCAACATCCAAAAGCCAGTGGCAAAAGCACGATTCAGCAAGAGCATGAAAAGTCGAGCCTATCGAAACGCAGCCATGGACCACGCCGTCAACACCTGCCGAGTAGCTTGCTTTATACAGTAAGACAAGGACAAGACTTACAACGCAACGTCGGCTACCAATCTGCTCATGAGTGCATCCGGTGCCCGAAACGACGGCGACCGTGGGTTCACGCGCGCCTGCGAGATTGGGGTTTCATGGCCAACCAG
>NCSJ02000493.1:0-23146 GCA_002812745.2 Scytalidium lignicola | reverse complement strand
GCTAGTCCTAATTAGGTAGTGGGGAGCTGTAGCCTTAAGCTACAGCTCCACCCCACCACCTTCACAATCAATCAACCATCAACACACAACTAGTATATCACCTATAAAGTGACGTACTACGTGTTATATCGGTAGTGTACCGACACAATCTTTATATTTATTTGGTTTCAAACTATAAACTATACAGTCTAATCTTAAATTTTTGACTTCAGACCATAGTCTTCACAGTCTAGACTGTACAGTTTACAGTCTGAAAACAATCTTCATAATTTGAATTGCTCAGAGTACAATCTGAAAAAGTCTGGAAAAACCTCATAGTCTAGTCTGGACCACAGTCTAATGCAACAGTCCGGCTAGTTTAATTCGAATCCTATTGTATATTCCTTTATTTTTAGCTATATCCTTTTTCCTATGTACATAGCTATTGTCCTCCATACACTAATATGTCCTTGATGTTTTATACCCCTTATCTAGATCCTTGAACATCTCTTTCAGTAACTTTTGAAGAATTTGCTTTACATACTTCTACTATATGAATCCTTTACCTTCTCCCTTATATGAAACAAAATAAAGTTTTAATTTGTAATTGTATTTAATAGCAGCTTATGTTATAACAGACTTATAATTAAAATGAAATATAAATTAAATATAATCAAGATGTTGTCATTCTCCTCTAGCTCTGAGTAATCGTTGATGTTTAAGCATATTTATACATGTAATGGTTTTATTTATATATATTCTATTTCTCTAATACCAAAGTAGTTAATCCTAGTTTGTAATATAGAAAATCCATTATAATAATCTGTTCTTTGCAGAGGTTTTAAGCTTGTAATCAAGAACATGATAATGATATTTAAACTGTGCTATGTCAGGGTCGTCCGTACGTAGAGTGAAGAGAGACCAGGAGGCTGAAAAGGAGTAGGTGACTAGCAGTATAGTAGCAGTTAGTTAGGTGTGAACTCGCTCTTGATTTCTGTGTTCTCTTAAGTTACAAGATTGATCTCTGGCTCTCGTCAAAGAGAAGGGGAAACCACCTCTTTATAGACGGGAGTCAGCAGTTAAGAAGCGGCTAGGACTCAGACCCCTATCCTTTACATGATTAGTCACTAGTGACCTGACATGCTAATGCAACTAAAATTGTATTTTAAGACATATTTAAATTAAACTCCTTCTTAATTTGTTTAAGTAATAATATTTAATGTTCATAATGGTCACTAAACTAATGAATAATTACAAGGACTGTAGAATCAAGAAGCTTGAGTGGTCGTCTAAAAGCTTTATGAACGTAATCATGCTTTTTAAGCTACTCTATTATTGTCATACGAGTAATCTTTAATTCTTCAGCTGCATGCTTTTTGGAATAACCATCCTGAACCTTGGTTTTGAATCACACACGTGTAGAAGTATCCTAAGCCATAGAAATAATAATAAAATGATAGTAAATAAGTAAAGAGGACAAAGTAAACAATGCATGTTTATAAAAGCGGCAATATATTTCGCTTACCGCCTTGCATGGGGGTGGAGCCTTTTCTAACACCCCCTTACGTACGTAAGCTTATATTGCGGGCTATCCCGAAGCATTCTAGATGTACTGAGTACGTAAGTACCGTCCTCTGTTTTTCTTGCCGGTAAGACACCATACGCTTGACTAATTATGGAATGGTTTCTGCGGATCCACTTTCTCTTAGAATTCTGAATGCTCGCTCATCTTTCGTAGCGAGTTTGCAGCAAGAGATTTGCCCCAAACCGAAACAGTTTCCTTGACACACCCTTTGCGACTCGAGACTTAGAAACCTATTATACCAGAATGGCCTTGTCACTGTCCGCTTACCGGAAGTATCCTGACTTTATCATCACATCGCCCGCAGAGGCAGTGATCCAAGTACTTTTGAACCGACCAGAGAAGTACAATACATTCACGGATCGCATGTGGAAGGATTTTGGCAAAATATTTCGACAAATCTCCTATGATTCCGACTATCGTGTTGTTGTCTTATCAGCAACCGGGACACGAGGGTTCACCGCCGGGCTCGATTTGCAAGAAGCCAGCCAGGGCGATGTATTAAGTGGGGTGACCGGAGAGGATCCAGCGCGGAGAGCACCGAGGTTGCGCGGATATATCGAAGAGTTCCAAGCGCAACTAACAGAAGTTGAGCGTTGCGAGAAGCGTAAGTATCTATCTTGAGCTACACGATCCACGCTTGAAATCCCGGTTAATGTGATGTTTATAGCCGTGATATGCGCAATGTTCGCAACATCATATGGCATTGCGGTTGACATTGCCTGTTGCTGCGATGTGAGGATATGCTCCAAGGACGCGATATTTGCGGTGAAAGAGATAGACGTCGGCATTGCTGCCGATTTGGGTACTTTGACCCGTCTACCAAAGATAGTTGGCTCTTTCGGCTGGGCCAAGTACGTGTGCTTGACAGGTGTGGCTTTTGGAGCATCCGAGGCCTTAGATCACGGTTTTGTAACAAATGTGTATCCTTCCAAGGACGCTTGTATCGAAGCCGCCATGAAGGTGGCCGTTCTGATTAAGTCCAAGAGTCCAGTAGCAATTACAGGCGTGAAGACGATCATGAATCATACCAGGGATCACACAGTTGCCCAGAGTCTCCATTATACAGCGGTGTGGAATGCCGCAGCCCTGCAGACAGAAGATGTGTCCAAGGCAATCATGTCCTTCAAGACGAGAAGTCAGCCTGAATTTGCAAAGCTTTGAAGGTGCATGAAATTGACCCTAAAACGAAACTTAACCTGTTAATTGAAATGCGTTCATAAGGAAATACTTGTTTGAGAAATTGCCAGCAGGTGAAGTAGAAAACGATGTTGAGCTTGCAGTGAACCACCCGTAGAGCCGCCGACAGAGGTCATCCATAACCACTTCCGAATACTTTTTCTAAGGGCTTCCGAATACTTTTTCTAAGGGGGGACCTTAGAAAAAGTATTCGGAAGTGGTTACGAGTATAGGAGGTATAGGGGGCACCCAGGTATAAAAACGTATACGTTTCAGGTGTTTACCGTTATGGAATTATTTATGCCTATCGCTGTTCCAAAGGACGTCCGAGAACAGTGGTAAATTTATTAGTTATCCCCTCGAGCCCGGGATCACGTAAGATCGCATAAACAAATCAGGCATGAATATCTATACAAGTATAATAATTTATCAGAAACCACAGAACCACTCTCAAATAAAATAAAATTAATCTATTGATTTTCATAATACAATATCAAGTAAATTATCATTTTACTTTAATTAAATCAACTTAACAAGTTATTACGTTTAAATAAGTAATTGTCTTTATTTGGTGGTTTGTACTTCTTGAAATGTAGCCTTAGGCATAACGCTAAAAGTGGCTGCAAAGTGGCTTCCACGGCCCGAGGGGATAGATATATTGCTCCCGAGGTCAGGTATTTCTATATAATATCGAAAACATTGTGAACCCCTTTATGTAATTTGATACACTTTCTGCATGTATGATTAGTTCTTGAGAGCTCTTTTCAGCTATTCTATTAGCTGTTTAAGTCTGTAAGCTATACTATTTTCATAACATAACCATTTAATCAACCTTTTAGCTTTTCGCCTTAGTATTCTCAGAGGTTATTAATAATATAGTATATGTAGAATATTATATAGTTATTTACTCTTTTCTTTCTTCAGTATATCAATTATTACATGTTTAACTAGCAAGCTTTGCTTGTGTTTTCTTCATCTATATTCATGGCCACCTTCACGACAAGTCTCCAGCCATGATTAGATCCTCCGATCCCTGCGAGAGAATGCCGGACCAAAAGTCGAGGTCAGCAGAATCAAAAAATGAGTCCAGTTCCCAAGGGGCTTGAGAACCTGTTGTGCTTCCTGTGCTAATGACATCTTGGGAGAAGGACCCGAAATCGAGTCCCGATGATGCCATGTCTCCAGTCAAGACGCTCGCTTGCGGGTTTTTTTGGTGGCTTGGGGCGAATGACATTACTGTGGACGTTTGTTCGGATTGCCGAGATTGGGAGGTGGGCGCTGATACGGTGATACTATTGCTGTGACTGCTTGTTTGAGATGCCCTGGCCTTATAGTCTATTGATTGGGATTTCTTGGGCGTCATTGATCTTTGGCGCACCTCTTGGGTATCAGATTCTATATGCATGGCTTTGAGCAGGTACCAGACTGTATCTGGATCGGTAGGGCGAGATGATTGCTGTGCTGCGAGAACTGGGCTCCTAGAGCCCGTGGATGGTGAGAGAATCTTAAGGATCTCGTCGACAAGAGAGCGGGCAAGTTGGCCTTCTTGGCTGGAGGGATTATTTTTGAGGTAGCTCAGGATGAGGAAAATAGCCTGGAAGGCGGAGACGTTGGACGTGAGGAACCAGAAATATGGGGCAAATGCCTGCACTCGCAAGATTTGTAGTACGTGGCGGATGAAATCAACGCTCAATCGAAAGGTACTGCAGAACCATTAGTTTCGTGGTCTATAAATCGTCGCTGCGCATCTGGGTCACAGGAGCATCACTCGGGTGCATTTCAAGCAGGCTGGCACAAAAGCTCACCTCGTCCACAGCTCGTCGTTCTGCTCAGAAGTCAAACTTGGATGGCCCAGAAATATTTTCTGAAGCCCCAGCAAAGAGCCCTTCAGGAGCGTGGTGAGAACAGCTCTGGCCCATGCTGTGAAGGCGCATGGATCCTTGGATCGGTCCATGTGCGGAGGTTCGTGTGTCAACGTGGAAGCGCTCGCCATCCAGAAAGGAAGAAACCCCTGCTCAGGAATACCTTGAGCAGGCAGCCTGTTTATCAGGGCATCTACTTTCGAGTATAGCTTCTTATACTCTCCGAGAAAAACGTAGAAGTCCGCCTGGTTGAAGGGATGACAGCTGTTCACGCGATTCAACACTATAATTTAAAGTCAGACACAGACATTCCTTCTCTACGCAAAAATGTCAAGTATTCTGGGATTATACACAGTTGTAGGTCCCACCATAGGTATTTCTATTTCTTAGGTAACACTCACTCCCGAGACAGGCTAGGATTATGCAAAGAGACTCTGTTAACTACTTACGTGTATGCATAAACCGTGCCGTTTCGTACCGACCTATGGCAAAAACGGTCATTACTGTGGCCCTGCGCAGGTTCAAAGCCGGCGCCGGTGCGGATGGTCCAAGTTGAGGCTCTGGGATAGATTCATCACTCGCTTCGTATACCATTTGTACGTCCCACTGACTACCTTCAGTTCCACAGTATGATTGAGAGCCGTACCGAAGGAAATGTTGTGTATCCAAACACACTACATGCCACCAAATATGGCGTCGTGTCTCACGAGCCGTTGAGTCGAGCCCTGGGGGTGCATGGTCGCGATGTAGCCCCATATTTTGGGCAACACGCACCACCGTGCTGATGAATGAATGATCATCAAAGCCATCTCCCGCTGGTCTTGAGCAGCAATGGCCAAGAATAGCGGCTACTAGTGTGTTCAGGGTCGGACGTCTTGTATACTCACAGTAATCGAGGCCTTTAAGATAGGCTTTACGTAACTGATCAATTGTGGTGTCAATATCTAGGCATGCCAGCGGCCGAGCGCCTGACCAAAAGGTTGCCGGAGCAGCAACAGCTCCACAGAATAGAGCGGATAAGAGAAGCGGGATGAAAGTCGGATCATCTATGAGTAGGTCAAAGGTCGACGGGTCGCTATGCATGTACCAACGCCAGAACATATCGTAATCCCTGCAAAACGTGGGGAGGTGGATGAGTGGATAAATGGAGCGAACGCCGACGAGGAAGGAAGATACAAACAGGTCGCAGACTGCCTTAGTGGGAATCTCTTTGAGTAAATTGACCAAGCCGGCTGCGTCATGGCCCAGTTGCGCCTTAGTCCTGGGGGACACATTGGTGGCGTTTATAAAAGTGTCGCAGAGCGGTTCCTGGAGTGTGTTAGCTGCCATGCAGAATCACCGCCATCGCGAAGTCATTACCTGACCAGAAATGAGAGCCCAGAAGGCACCCCCAACATATTGAAGAGATCTCGAAGATGTGCCCGGCCCCATATAGCCTGTAGGCGATAAATCGTTCTCGTCCTCTTCGCTGCCCGATCCAGGATATCGCTGACGATCAGCAAGACGCCCTGCAGCGTCAGGTGGAACAGACATATCTCCCTCTAATATGCTCTTGTTCATAGCCGCCGGCTGTTGAGATTTGTCATCCGACTCAGAAATGTCTCGGTGTTGCATCGGCTGGAAAGACGAAGAGTCGACACCTGCAAGCCTGGGGGGATGTTCATTGAACGGAGCATGATTGAAGAGTGGTGATGACTCGAAAGTCGCATGACGACGGCCGATACGTGCATCAGACGCTTTTGAACCCCATCGCGGAGAGATTGCTGAGACGTCAGGGGCCTTTTCCCTTCGTGTGTCCGGTTGTTGCTGTGATCCCCGCTGTTAATACTAGTTAGCACTGGCATTGGCTGTGGCAGTATTATTGGCGGCGTGCTCAGTTGAAAACTTCCAGTCCCGAAGCTAAAAAAAGCAGACGCTTCAAAAACATACGAAGTACGAAGTAGGACTTCATGAGATAGTGATAAAATGAGACTAGTACTTACGGCAGGCAACTGCTTCGGAGCGGCCCTCGTTCGGGCAGCTGAGTTACTATTTCTCCCAGACTCGGAGGCTATAGCAGGCTTGGGTTTCATCCGAGGGCGACCTTTGGGGTGAGGGGGGCTGTACACACATTCGGCTCCCATACGCAAGCACCTGGTACAGCTTTCCCCATCATCAAAGCTTTGCCGTGGACAACGGAGCTTTTGAACGTGGCAGCGATTGCATGAAAGGCGTTTTGCTGGATCTGTAATTGGTGACATTTCGTTCGATGATCGCTTGACAATGATGATGGAAGAGGCGTTGTACGATAAGAAAAACTCCGTAGGTTAAGTAAGATGGGCAGGCTGCTGGAGCTGAAAAGATACAGTACTGTCAGCCTCTGTCAGCCTACATATGTTGCTTAACTACTTCGTGGTCTGCGAACCGGTAATGGCGTCATCGTCACTGTGCCTCGCTGTGCCGCGAAATAGTCAGCACTGCAGATACAAAGGTTGCAGTCAATAATAAAGGCCTCTAATTAGTCGATTTTGCTTCTTGAAAGGAGGTACGACCGAAAAGAAGTTAATCGCTCTGTCGTCTACCATAAAGGCTTTTGCAGCAGTATTTTGATAGTCAGGAGATAATTAATAGACCGCCAAATTTTGTAACTGTCAAGGAGTTCCTTAAAACTATAGACACTCAATCTCTAGTCCTGCTTCTCTAACAGTTAATTCTAATAACGATTTAGGTTGTATGAATTATCGACCTATATAGATGATTGATCTACCTTTAACAATTAAGAAGGTTGACTATCAAGGACTTCTTGATTGTCTCTGTTGTACAATCAATTGACGGCCTATTGACGGTCTGGCTGCACGGACTTCTAGCACGCTACAGTCGGACTCAACCTCGGCCTCGGACCCTCATTTTATACCCCGTATACCCCTATCAACCGCCCTTGCTACATATTTTAGTGAGCCCAGGTTTAGAGCTAATCAGGCTCAGGTACCCGGACCCCAGGGCAGTTTTCAGCCGTGCACACTAGGGAGACACTAAAATACGAGGAGCAGAGGATTCGATGACAGCTGGTATATACGAAGTACGAGAGCGCGAGTGCGATTAGTCGATTGGTATGCACAACTTCCAATCGCTCATGATTTATAAACATTGCATCTCGATTCGATATAGTAGCTTGCGCACGTACTTCCACACTCTACGGCGTAGAAATAAGTGGCGGGTTTAAGGTACAGTTCTACGGCGTAGAAAGTAGGACTTGCAATATCTAGTACAAGCTAAGAAAGATTACAGAAAAGAAGAAGGTTGGCCGTTTTTACAAGTATACTTACTGATTTTCAGTATTAGGTCCTGTGCCTCAAATCGGCTACTTATTTCTACTTTGGCATACTTCTTAGAAAACACTTATGTGCTACACTTTGCTAAATATCTTTTCGAGTCTGTTACAAAAGTAATATTTATACTATTCTCTTTCTTGCCTGCTTGTGCTACGATATCTTCTAGACCTCGATTTCAAGGTTAGGCGTGCTAGAAGTCCGTGCAGCCAGACCGTCAATAGGCCGTCAATTGATTGTACAACAGAGACAATCAAGAAGTCCTTGATAGCCCCCCTTCCCCCAGTCTAGTAGGAGAAGGCTAACTAGATTAATACTATACTAAAAGTAGACCTAGCTTGCCCTTGATATTTTAGCTATGTATACCATTATTTATATATAGAAACACTTGTATTTTTGGTTATATATATATCTATAGATATGACATTTAGATATAGCCAGTTTAATTCAATCCAGTTCACTTCACATACCCTCTCAATCAGACTTCAATATCACGGACGTTTAAAGTATTAGAGGGTTTGAAATGGACTGAGAGTCTTAACGAAGACATCTACATGGTGAAAGTTTCGTTCAATTTTGATACGTAGCGAGCCTAGGAGCTATCGATTCGAAAGAATGAATGATCTGATGTTTAAGACAGAATTAATAGGAAATTTTTCCATCTGTAGATCAGAAGATGTCGCAACTTAATTGCTCTGTTCATTAAATCATACTCCATTTAAATAACCCTGTCCCCCAGCCTTCTTATCAAGCTGTATACAATCAGAAAGCCCACAAACGTCGAACAAGGCCTTTGGCCCTACCTTTCCCGGCTTGACTGCACCTGTACTTTTAAGCTCTCTACTCGCAGCAGTACAAGCATCATAGACTGCAGTCACCATCACTCCAGGGAAAATAATAAGCTTGAATCCAGCTTCTTTCGCCTCCGCGGCCGTCAGATTTGGCGTCACGCCCTCCGGAACCATGTTAAGCAATACGGGCGTGGGCGCCAACTTCTCACAGGCCATTTTACACTGCTCGAAGCTGGTCGGTCCTTCCAAAAAGGCAACATCGGCGCCCGCCTGAACCGCTTTCTCCAACCTCCCTACCGCCTCCACAAACCCCGTAACCTGCAGCGCGTCCGTCCGCGCAATCAACACAATATCCCCCGCCGTCTCACCAATGCTCGCCTTCATTTCTTCCCTCGCAATTACCGCCGCCCTGATCCGACTTAGAAAGGTCTCCTCGTCGACGATTTCTTTACCGAGTAGATGCCCACATCGCTTGGAGAGAACCTGGTCTTCTAGATGGAGCCCGGCAATGCCGGCCGCGATGTACGACTTGACCGTTCGGGCCACCATTATCGGCGCCCCGTAACCCGTGTCAGCGTCAGCGATGAGGGGAACTTTGCGGTCGAGGGATGCGATCATGGCTGCGTTGGCGAGCATTTCGTTCATGGTGATCATGCCCAGGTCGGGCATGCCGAGGCGGGATATACTAGTGCCCNGCACCTGTCTGAAGGTGTGGGAGAAAGCACGTGAGATGAGTTGGGGAGAAGGTTGAGAGGCTTTTGTACGAGACATACCATGTAGAGGCACTCAAAATCGTCACGAAGCGCAATTCGAGCTGTGAGGCCGTCGTAGACGCCGGAACAGATGGTGATGTGATCATCCCGCCGGAGGAGCTCCCGCAGGCGAGCAGCAGCCATGGCTGAAACAAAATTATCAAGTGAGATAAGGAAATTGATTTTTGCTTTGACCTTGATAGTGATGGTGATTGTGGTACTTGAACAAATCCTAATTTCAATAATCTAAAAATTTGCTGTATTGATCATTTGAGCGGGATTTTCCCCTAAAAGAGTGGCCCTGGGTAGAAACGGCTAAGCAGCCAGAACAGAGTACCTTCCTCAGAAGAGCAATTGTTGAAATCTCGCATTTGAAGTGGTGGGGGGACGCAGTACGGCACACTTGTAAGCACTAACATATTTGCCGTTAACTACGAAGTACACGGAGAAGATCATCCGTAACGTTATAGGGTGCATATCTAAACTCCGGGTCTCGATAAAATCGGCGTCTGTCCTCTTCGAGCAAGGTAAAAGTGCCTTACGTGATTTTGCGGGGGGCCTAATCTTGAAACATACTAGATAATGTGAGCTTACTGCATTGAATATTCGTTTCAGAGAAGAGCGACGAGATGCGATACGACTTGGTGATCAAAAGCAGTATTATCAAAAACTTATTAGTACCCGGAGCAACAGTTTCGTTTTGAAACAAGTTCACCATGTCTGGCACGAGAAATGAGGATGCCGCTGTTGGCCAACATTTGGCGAAGCTTCTTGGCGAAATAAGACCTATATCTATAGACGTGACATGTAGGTCATTTATCCTGGAAGGGTTGTTCGCCGGAGAGCAGTTTCTAACGGGCTACAATAGCCTTCCCCTTCTCAGGAAACATTCTCTCCCAAATCGGAAGTCTGTCCGAACGCTTGACTTTGCACCAGCATACTCGTGAGGCCGAGGCCTTGCAAGAAGTGTATAATCACTGCACCACTGAGCCACACTTTGGCGGACTCGGGTTCCCTGCAGATCATGGCTTCAATGACTTGGAGACTTCCGAAGTTCTGTTCTTCGTATCAGCATACTTAGAAGCGCTCAACTATCAAGACCGCAATTCTTCTCCCGCACCGGTCCTAGAACATCGCCCAGAGGGCCGTCGGGGCATGACACTTGCCGAAAAGATATTTGCTTCCCACGACGTTGCCCGCAAAGGCGAGGTCAAACCAGGAGATGTAATCCGCCTTGATGTCGACTGGGTCATTGCATCCGAGCTCTCATGGTCCGTGATGGAAAAGACGTACGAGTCGCTCGGCACACCGGGCATCTTCCGCAACGATAGGCTGTGGATTGCTGGTGACCACGTTGTTGATCCACGCGCGCTCGATCATCCCAAGATCAGGCCCTTGATCGAGTCTTGCGAGAGGGCAAGGAAAGTTTTCAAGTTGACAGAGTACCAAGGAATGAATTATACCATTATGCATACGGAATTTTGTCGGGAAAGGGCACAGCCGGGTATGCTGGTAATCGGGTCGGATTCGCATACATGCTCTGCCGGGAGTGTATCAAGTTTGGGAATTGGCCTTGGAGTTGCCGATGTAACTCTGCCTCTTGTGACGGGCGAGACTTGGATCAAAGTTCCCGAAACGGTTGAAATTCGCTTCATCAACAAGCCGAGACCGGGCTTGGGAGGCAAAGACATCATCTTGTATGTCTTGAAGGAGCTCAAGAGGAACACTGTTGCAGCCGAGAGAGTAGTCGAGTACACGGGTCCCGGGTTGCACTATCTCTCTTGTGATGCTCGATTCGCATTTTGCAACATGACAACGGTACGTATCCCATCCCATCTCAGGTCTATTAACGTTGATTACAAACAGGAATTTGGTGGCGTTACTGGTATCTGTGTTCCCGACGAAGTCACCAAAAGCTTCTTGGATCGGAGGAAAAATCCAAAGTACAAGAAGCAGGCATTATACTATCGACCCGATGAGGATGCCCGGTATGCCGAGAGCCACACAATCAACCTTCACAAAGTTGAGCCATTCATTGCTCGCTACCCTAGCCCAGATGATGTTGTGCCTGTTAGGGATGTCGCTGGTACAGCGTTGGATGGATGTTTCATCGGCGCCTGTACGACTGCACGTGAGGATTTAGTTCTTGGAGCTCTGGTCCTTGAGGCCGGTTTGAAGAGAGGCAGGAAATTTGTAAACCATGGAAAGCGCAAGGTCGTCCCTGGCTCACTCCCAATTCTTCATGACTTAGAGATAGGAGGTCTTGCGGACATTTACAGACAAGCTGGATTCGAAATTGGGGTTCCAGGTTGTAGCTACTGCGTAGGCATGTCTGTGGACAAGGCTGCCAAGGGGGAGGTTTGGCTGAGCAGCCAAAACAGAAATTTTGAAAATCGAATGGGCCCTGGTTCGTCGTCACTTGCACGTGTTCCTTGGATTGTGAAAATTTGCTAACGCATGCATAGGCGCTATTGGGAGTCTTGCGTCTGCAGTTACAGTCGCGGCCAGCAGCTTTGACATGACTATTACCGATCCAACACCTCTTCTCGACGAGATTGACCTCAGCCGTCTAGAAGATATTCTGGGCAGAAAGTTGGAAGCGGCATCTCCGCCGCATTACGTCGAGCCGGGCACTCAGGATATGGGTCTAGAGCAGAATGCAATACCTGTAGCTCTTCAGCTGACAGGAAAGAGGCCTATGGTGTCTTTGGAAGTGACTCCCCCCAATAAAATTATAACCGGCAAAGTCCAAACTCTTGGCGATTTCATAGACACCGACGCCCTTGCCCCTTCCGAGGTCCTAATTGGCAACCCATCGGCGGAGGAACTAGGAAAGTATTGTCTATACCACACGCACCCGGAGTTTCGGCAGCGCGTTAAAGAGGGTCTTAACATTGTTGTGGCTGGCAAAGCCTTTGGCGTGGGTTCGTCACGAGAAAACGCGGTCACCGCGCTCCAGGGAGCGGGCGTACAATGCGTAATTGCTCGATCCTTTGCATTTATATATGCACGAAATCAGCCAAATCTGGGTCTTCTAGGCATCGTGATGCAGGATGAGGAGTTCTATCGACTTGCAGAAGATGCCATTGGCATTAAAATTGATGTTGATGGACGGGTAGTCAGGGTTGGCGGGAAAGAGTTTGCTTTCACTTTGAGCGAGTTAGAGATCCAATTATGGCAGCAAGGAGGAATGAGCGCTGCATTTGCTAGATGGGGGAAAGGGTTGCTGGAGAAGATGACGGCGAAGAAAAGTTCAACGAGGGGGGAAGCCACGATGGAAAGATCGACGCAGGGTGATGAATTAAAATGGTAGTTGTAAAGACTGGAAAGGACGAAGCGGTATCGTTCGCATGAATATCTGGAGTGGATGCTGCGCACCAATGACTACAGATCTAGTTAATAGTAATAAAGTAGTTGCAAGAAGACTGTAACTCAAAAGATAAGAAGGGTAGGCTCAGAAGACACAGTTGGTTGTACTCAGCGGTAGTCATTTTATTTTTATTTTTTATTTTAGAAATCCCTTTCTACTTAGTTGTAAAGTTGTAAGGCCACCTGCTTTCCGGTAGGCAAAAGGAGGAATTACTATGAGAATCACCGTAAGAGTCACCTTCGGAGACTTGAGCTGACTGGGGCTGACCTGGTCAGCCTTCCATCCAGCGAGAGAGCATGCAGCGACAGGCGTTGCGACCTACCGCTCCCATTGGCCCGAAGCAGGTCGCCATCTTTCTATTGCCTCATAGCTTTGGGCAAAAAGGTATATTTATCAGGTCACAGGCCTGGCGTTTGAACATTGCCCCTCCCGCATCGCCCCAAGCAAAATGCGACGTCCAATTTTCATGCCGACGCTGAGTCTCGCACTGGGACATGGACTGCTCACTTCCGCAGTCCCAGCGATTCAAGAGCTGTACGAGTTTCCCAACGCAACTTGGACTGAGAACATTGCCATCCGGCCAAGCGGCCAGCTCCTCCTCATGTCAATCGACTACAACCGTCTGTTCGCCTTCGATCCGGACGCCAGTGCACCTCAGATTGCATTGCAGATACCCAATGTCAACTCTCTGACTGGAATTGCCGAGATTGCCCCCGATGAGTTCGTCGTTGCAGGGGGTGTCCTCAATATCACCGCAGGTGAATTCCTCACTAACATCACCTTTTCCATCGTGGAATTCAGCAGATCCCAGGCGACTTTAAAGAAAACTTTGACTGGTCCCAGTCTCGCTCTTCCAAACGGTATGGCGAGCCTAACTTCTGCTCCAGGTGTCGTCCTAGTTGCTGATTCCCTGGCTGGCCGTATCTTGCGCGTCGACACGAAAACGGGGAATATTAGCAGCGTCTTGGAGAGCCCAGAGTTGTTGCCAGGCAGTAACGGCACCCCAGGTGTCAATGGTATTAAAACTTTGGGGGCCTATCTATACTACACCAACTCAGCGACGGGGTTTCTGGGGAAGGTGCCGATGAGCGCGGACGGCTGGCAGTTTGGGAACTTTGAGACTGTCGTGGTACTGAGCACCGGCGGCGACGTTTTCGATGATTTCGCCACCGACGCCCGTGGCGTGTGTATGCCGCGGTGCATCCCAACACGGTAGAGCGCATCTGGCCCAACGGGACTCAAGAGGTGATTGTTGGTGGGGATAGCTCGTTGTTGAAAGTGCCGACGGCGGTGGCATTGAAACCGGGTGCCCAGATAATGTATGTAACGACGGCTGGGACCACTGTCAATGGCACTGTGTATGGTGGACAGGTTGTACAGATCAAGGTCTGAGGCCTTGTTCGAAATAATGAGGCAACTCGAGGTATTAAAAGTTGGAGTACGCGCGCTCGTGGGTCTTAAGGCCTAAGGCAGCACTTTACAGTCACTCCTGTCGACACGGCTGCCAGGTACACGTAAAAATTCCCTAGGTATACCGTAATTACACTACACCATTAAAAAAGACCGAGTCGCTTCGTAAAGTTAGGTATCTAACACACAAACACACCATTTCTGTTAGAATGAAGAAACGGTGGAGCTGTCATTCACCTCCTATCCGCTACTTGAACCGTGCTGTCTAGCTTAGCTCTCTCTACTCCATGCCCTGAATTCGTCCAAATACCCTTTTGGGGCCCATAGCCGCACACGTCAAAAAGCTGCCGAATCTGGTTTCTCTCAATTTCCAGTCATCACACCAAAGTCACCCTCAAACCAAGTGGGCTTCAAGATCCACTTCTTGATCTTCCACAGATCCTCTTTCTCATCCTTGACAACGTCCAACCAATACAAACTGCCCGTCAGGAGACGTGTCGCGTTCGGTTCCTTGCCTGTTCCGGTACGGTAATGCTGGGCGAGGGCATTGGCCGTGATGGTTGCCGTGGTTCCTCCGTTGGCGACATTGATGCGGAGATTGGTGATGAAGTGGGTGGTGTCAAGCTTCGAGACGGGGTCGTAGCACTGGGCCTGAATGGCTTCTATGCCCTCCATGATCCGGCCATTGAGGTCGAACGTAGCGTCCTTGGTCATGGACGAATGAAAAAGTGAGACGTCGCCGGTATCGAAACTCAGGACGCAGCGGTAAAGAGCGTCTGCGATGGCTTCGCGGACATTGAGGGCGGGAGAGAGAGAGGCTGGAAGCGATAGAGTAGATGATGACATGGTGGTTGGAAGACGTCAGTTGACTGGCAAGTCGAATAGTAAGTGTTGGAAGTGAACTTTTTGATAGACAGTTGGATTGATTGATTGATTGCTGTGGGCGTGGAAGGAATAGGTTTATATCAGATTGAGTTGTCACTACTTATATCATTTCTCGGCTGCCTTAAAGCCGCTTATCTCCAGCTCCAACAGCTGCACGACATGTGCATTGTTACTTTACAGTATCCCTCCCGACAACATTATTCCCTGTGGGAAAGTCCTTGATGTGCAGCTTTACTTTCACAAGGTGTTGCCCTGAAACTTGCATTATTAGCACACCGAGAGTTCTAAGGTATGAACCAGCATGTCTTTCAAGCAGCTCGAGTTGTTACAAAAGGGCGCTTCGCCCTATTATAGCCTACACGTTTGAAATCCTGTATAAATGTGACCGAGGTAGGACGGTGGCATCGATTGTCCGTAAGTCCATGATGACATTGTACCAGTTTGGTGCTAAGATCCCCTGGCAGAAATGCGACAATATTCCAATAAGACGGACATCACCACATCTCAAAATGAATACGTTCACTCTTAGACTCTCCATCTACATGCCTCTTGTGTCTATTTCTGTGCTTTTAGTTTGTGGATTTCACTATCCGTGTTTATCCTCTCCCCTCCTCGTCTTTCTTCTCTTTCTCCCTCGCGATCTTAGCATTTCTTTCTACGCTCTGCTTCCTCCAGCTTGGACCCCATCTCATTACTATAAAAAGGAGAGGACTCAGCGCAATATACAGCAGTCCAATGAAGGTAAACTACAAATAAATTAGTAGAGACTTTCGATAAATGTTTCGGGAACTGAAGAAGAAAGGTTCGGATGTGTCCAGATTATTTAGACAAACTCTACTGGACCAGCTCTCAAGAACACGGCTCCCAAAACATCACAAGATCAGGGAGCAAATATGACTTACTGTCCAACCGTAACCCATCGCATTCGTCATAGGATGAATCAAAGCCGTAGATCCAGCGCCAAGTAAACAGCGTATTAAGTTGAAGGCTGCCGTTACAGTGCCTGCCTTTCCGGGATTAATATCAACAATCAGAATATTGACACTTTGAGTCGAAGCTATTAACGTATAGCCTAACAAGAATAGCATGATTAGGGGCCCCGCAACGGTCGTTCTAGAATGAAGGATCCACCCGTACGCAACGGTGAAAATTGAACAAAGTAGTAGAACCGGGAGTGCGACTTGCAATCGAGCCTTTTCGATAGGGAATTTGGAAAGGTCTTGCTGGCTTGATTTGATAACTCTACAGGTAGATCAGTATGCGGCTTTCAGAGACGTCTCAGGAGCTGAGGAGCCGATGGGCTCTCAAGACATATTCTAAGACCTCGGCTCCATAATCTTTACCAAACAATGGGCAGGAAAGAACGTACTCCATCCCTAGGCGTTTAGCTTCCCAACGGTAAGACCAGTCTATGAACTTTCCCTGTGTCCAGGCTGCCAAAAGAGAACCTCCCGCCATTGGAAGGTAGCAAAGGCCGATTTTCTAGTCAAGTTAGCCTTGATAACTATTTGGAAAGTTGCTACGGCACCAGGTCATCATATCCGTAGATATCCTTGAATTCCGAAGGCAGCCCGCTGACAATAGCATAGAAGCCAGCGTAGACTATTCCGGCAAAGAACAGAACGCACCCTTCTGACTTCTGAGTAAGGACAATAAGTGTGCCAAGCGGATTTGGGAAAGAGATTCGTCTTTTCGCAGCACGAGCATTGCGCTCAGAATAATCGGGTTGTTTGGCTCGCTCCTCGATATAGTTTTTAATTGAGCGATTCCACTTCGGGGGTGGAATAGTGCCATCTCCAACAATACTTCGGCATGTTTCGGGAAAGAAAAGAACAAATAGTATGATGAAGACAGTAGCGAGGATAGCAAGGAACCCAAATATCCACTTCCAGCCTGCGTACTGTGAGATAATACCACCAAGGATTGGTCCGATAGACGGAGCAAGAATGTTTGTTAAAGAAGTGATACCGACTAAAACAAATTTAGTATGCAATTTTTATATGTGTTTCCAGAGCTCTAAGCCCGAGCCCTAAAGATCCGATTTATTGAAGTAAAATCCATTGGACCGGTCCTTGAGACAGCTTTCAAAACGTGTCTCAAGAACTCAGCTCTCAGGGTAACGGAAGTTTAGAGGTGAGACTCGACGTACTGTACATTCCTCGCTCTGCAGACGTAACGCAGTCTGCCACAACGGCATTGGCTAGAGCCACAGTGCCACTACTTCCAGCACTCTGTACCATGCGAAGAATCAGAAGTGCCACATAGTTGCTCTGGAGCGCAAGAGCAATATCTGCCGCAATGTAGATGACAAAACAAATTATGTAAGCTGGTCGTCTTCCAGCGTTGTCGGAGAAAGCGCCAACGAAGGACGGGGCAATTCCCTGAAGGATCTTTGATGATGTTAGCCGGGTTCGGTTGAGAGATATACACAACTGAAGGTTAACTCGAGAACCAAACGTGTGGTTAGCGAATAGAAAGAATAGGAAAATCACTTACCATATAGGTGGTTATGGTCAAATTGATCTTGCTTGGACTGACATGCAGTTCCTCGGACAGAGTGTTGAGAGCAGGGAAGTAGATTTGAGCGCTAAATGGAGAGAAAAAGGCTCCGAGTGTTGCCGCAAGAATTATGGACCTTTTCTGCCACAAGGTGAATGAAGAGTAGGCTTTCTGTTCCGCGGGCTCCTCCGTAGGCTCCTCCGTATGCTCGTCTCTGAGTTCCTCCGTGGGTCCTGCCGCAGACTCCTTCTCGGCGGTCACTTGAGTGCCTTGACCAGTCTCATTGCTCTGCTTGTACTCAAACAATTCTTCCGGGGCATCATCTCTCTGGATAATCGAATGACTTGTGACTTCATGCCTATTCGATAGTTCGATGTCGCCTCTCCGAGAGGGACTCGTCTCTTTGTCTTGCTCGGTCATAATCTTGTGGTGAAGGAAGAGATCATACGCCCAACAAAAATATCAACAAGACGGTCTGCTCATATGTCGACGGTGACCTCCTATAATGATGTCGGCAAGTAAGATTACTTTGCGCCGTGCTACGAGCGGGCTTTATAAACCCCTAACGTGTTGAACCAAATCAATTAAGCGATCGCAACAACGCTTCGCTTTAAATTTCGAGGTAACGTAATTCCCTGTATGCTGGAACACCCGGTATGCTGAAACATTTCCTCACCACTTTTAGAACACAACACCAAACATTCAACCACAAAACAATTATATTGTGATATATCTAATTGCTAGCGAAATTAGGGCATTTGTTTATCTTATGCTCTGTACTTCCACACCCTGAGCACTTGGGTAGCCGTCGTTGTAGTATTAGCAAGATTTGTGTTACATTCTCCGGATTTGCCATCTTCACCACTTCTTGAACTATTATACTAGATTAAACTAATTCTTAAGTCTTCTATGTTGTTAAAAAGCTTTTATAAGTTATTTGCTTTTTAAATCTTTTAACCTTTTGTTAAATTAATTAATTAATAACGTTTAATTCTTTTACTTCTTTAGCTAAAAATATTGTATTATATATAACTATTTAATATTTTTTTATAAGTTGGTTAAATATAATCTTAATAAGTATAAAAAAAGCTTTTATATTGTTAAAGTATTATTTGAATAATCTTATATTATTTTTATAATGTTTTAAAGATTTAAAATGCTTTAGAATTGTTATAAGAGCTTTTAAGAAGTATAAAGATCTTCTTAAATGTAATTTAATCATAATATAATTAAAATTATAAAGAATTAATTTAATAATTATAAATCTTTAATAAATACTATTTAATTTAAAAGTTTCTTATTGTATAATTGAGTATATTTTTAGAAAATCAAACTTATTAGTATATTAAATATTAAAGTGCTGTGTTGTTATTTTATTTATCACTTTTAATGTTCTTAGAGAAAATTGAGTTTCGTCCAACATCTTAAAAGCCCGCTACGTTCGCTCGGATTTAATTCTACAAAGTCCGAGCCAGTTATTTCTGGCTCGCAGAATGAAAATCCGGTGGAGCCAATCAAATCATAAGGATCTTCTGCCGGTGCCTTTATCCCTACGTCGATCTGAAGCACGTCAAAACGGCAGGTCACCGTAACTATCATCTTCTCGTAAATCCACCTATAATAGTCAGCGCACTCTATACGGGGAAAAAGAAGCCATTATCCGGGCAGTTGGCATAATTGTCATTGGTACATCATGACATTATGGTCGTATACCGCCGTACCTGTAATATTCAGTGTACTCCGAACAGGGAAGAAAGAGCTATTATCCTGCATTCGGCGTAATTGTCATTAGTATATCATGTAATTGTCATCAGTACGTAAGGTACATCATAACATTATAGTCGTATACCGCCGTACCTAATGCAATATGACAATGCAGTCATACGTGTCTGAATAATACAGTACCTATGACCGGGATCATGACCGGGATCATCAAGCGCTTATGGACTTGGTAGAGTGGGGAATGCTTCTCTGATTACAGCAAAAATACGTGTTAATGGTTAATTAAGAAAGACATCAGTGCATACACAGACTTGATGCGTAGTTTACAGACATGCCCGGTGAGTGCTATCCCTCCCAGCACCTACGCCTCGCAAAAGCTTTAACTCGTAAGATAGTTAATTTAGTGATTCGATCACTGGAAGTTTAGCGCAGACATCCTAGAAATTGATAGAATAAGAGCCTGTGCACGCTATAGATTTGCCGATCCGTGACATCTTTGGTGATTCGATCTTGGCGTTATGTAGGCACTTAGAAGGTTTTGCACTGAAGTGAAACGTCTCTACCATACCATCCTTAGCAGCTGTGTGTATCCAGTAGTCCACAAATGGCACCATTGAAAGAAAGAGAGATATAATTTGTATAAGATCAGCTCGTGGAATTGAGCCTTATTTTAGGAGTTAAATCAAATGGTATCAGGTGATTCTATTTGCAAAGAGCTAATGACTATGGAGGCCGGAGGAAATGGTCTATATACCACGGATTAACATAGTACTAGTGTTGCAACCGTGCCCTTAGCCCTTCATTTCATATAGATAGACACAAGAACAGGACTATTCCGTCTGCATCAAACCACCTACGTTTCTCATTATTTCAGTTCCTTGACTTGACAACCTTTCCCCCTTGTTCTTTTACAACTTTGCGGTTGCGGTAGGGTGGAACATCGTCTCCATCAATTCCGAAACCGATGTATGCGGTTGATGGTGCACCATCTCTTCAATGCGCTGAATGGTCTCGGTCGAATACATCAGCCTCATATTCTTCCAGAACTTCTCCTTCAACGAAGGGATCGTCCCCATATTCCTTGGGTGCCCAACGGGATACTCGACAAGAATATCATTGATAGCGCCGTCGTCCATCTCGATAGAAACGGCGCATGGCAGGCTTTTGATGTTGAGATCTTCGTAACGTCTAGTAAAATCTTCGACAGCCTCCACAGTGATCTTGGCTCTCAGTCTGTCTGTAGACTCCGTCCGCTGGAAAAAGCTGTCATCGAAGAAGTCTTCAGCCACTGGAGCGGAGCCTTTGATCAGCGTGACGGCCAGCACATACTGCATGCAGTGATCCCTATCTGCCGGGTTTCTCAGCGGCCCTTCTTTGTTGATGAGCATGTTAGCAGCCCGGCTTGTGCGCACGTGAACTTTTCGGATTCTTTGGTATACTTCAGGGCCATGCGATGCCGCTAGGCGTCGATGATGCTGTAGACAAGCCTCGACGGCGGATATACTATGGCCTTCGACTGCCATGAGCTTGAAGAACAAGTTTCTCATGGCCCACTCTCCGGGGGCCACTGGAAGCTCGAAGTCTTGCTTCCCGAAAACAGTATCATAGAAGCCCCATCGGGGTGTAGAAAGCACGGCGCTGACCCCTGGTTGCCCGGATGCAACCAACAAGTTCAGATACACGGCTCGACTGCATGCGTCGCCGGCGGCCCAACCTTTCCTCGGTATTGTGCTGGACCCTTGGCGATAAATGCGCAGTGGGACGTTGTCCATGAAAACATGCGACATAACGGCAAGGGCCTGGTCTTCATTCAAGCCCATCAGCCACGAAACTCCCACGGCAGAGGCGAGTTTCACGAGAATCACGTGGTCCAATCCCAAGATATTGAAGGCGTTCCGGATCAGCATGATGCCCTGAACCTCGTATACCCTCACCAAAACCTCCAATAAGGTGCCAATGGTTATGGGTGCACCCGCCGCGGACGACTCTTGATACCGGCACAGATAATCGCTGACAGCCAGAAGAGCTCCTAGGTTGTCTACCACAATTGATAGTCAGCTTGTTTGAAGCTCAATAGCATGGTCCAATAACATACCAGCTGGATGTCCCCATTCCGCGCCGCCCAACACATCGTTGTGATCTAAGAATCGGATGGCGGTGCCCAAATCGAAAGCCCCCTTGACAGGATCAACTTCGTGGCCCGTCCCAGGAATTCGGACGCCACTGGGAACGATGGTGCCTGGGACCAAAGGGCCAAGCAGGCTTCGGCACTCGGCACTTTTAGAGATAGACTCAACAGCACAGCACAGCGCGTCGCTCAGCGCCAAGCGTGCGACGCCTAGAGCCTCTTTGGAATGTCTCACGTGATTCTTATAGACGTAATCCTTGATGCGCACCAAGACTGGGTCCCAAGTTGGGGGGGACATGTTTCGCGTCCAGCGAAGGTTTATTGATATGCGCGTATTGTAAGGTGTATAAAATAGTCTTGTTGCGCTCAGTTTGTTGTGATATGATGTCAAACACGGAAAAATAGAGTTACGTAGACTATGAGTCTCGAGAGATCCAGCGTGAAGGCATGTATACCGGTAGTGAGTTTAGAAGGCAGGAGCTTTCAAGCTTTCGAGCCAGGCCAGGCTATCAACACGGTGTTGAACTACAGATTAACGTGGTCACCAACACCAAACGTCACTACTAGACTAGGAAATTAACGCATGCATATACACCCTCTTATTGGTAAGTCCCTTTCGTGTTTAACATGAGAGAGTACCCCATAACGTTATACAAAATATGCTTATCTACACCCCCGCGTAATTATGCACGATGACAATCCGGGGGGGGGCTATATTACTGTGGACCATAACACGAGCGCGACCTGAGAAACTCTGCGAATTCAGTTCTCTAATAGTCTTACGTTTTGTAGAAAGAAATGGACAAAAAGAGAGCCAGTCAAAGGATGACGGTCTTGTCACCCACCAGCAGTTTTAAAATCGCATAGAAACTAATAAATATATCATATTACGAAGACGAACGACTCGGCATATTGATTCTTCTGAGTCCCAAACCGCCAAACCGCCAATTTTTGAGGATATCTAATTTACAATCTATAGGGCGCTGTCATCTTCGTTGTATACGTGTTCATTAAGTCCACCTTCTAAGACGACTCACTGGCTAGAATGCAACCCTTTCGACTCCTATGTCTCCATGGAGCGGGCACCAACTCGGACGTACGTATACAAAAGTAAACAGAGCCAGAGACCAAGACTAACAGCATCGCGACAGATTTTTCGAGCTCAGCTGGGTATACCTTGAATGTCAGTCCACCACTGCTGAGCATTGCGACTGACTGAATCGAATTACCTCCAGGCCCCTTGAGCCGCGAACTCTCTAAGGACCAGAGCATCGAGTTCGTCTTCGTCGACGGCGAGTTAGGCTCGGAGCCCGGACCGGGCGTGGAAGGCTTTTTCGAACCACCATACTATACATATTTTAAGTGGCCACGCTCCGCCGCCCCCGAAGATGACCAGTCGGTCGAGATTGCATACGAACTGATCTATGACATACTCACGAGCGACGAAGGCCCCTTTGACGGGCTCGTCGGATTTTCGCACGGGGCCACGCTGGCATTTGGTTTCCTCGTCCATCACGCCAAGACGCGGCAACAGCAGCCCATCCGAAGCCTGGGCCTGCGACGCTGTATCCCAACTCTAGTAGCTGTACGGCCAAACCGTGTGACGTATAACTCTTTCTCTGGCGTCAATTCTGTGCTTTAAGCTGAAGATCTTGAAGCTAATGCTTCTAAAGCTGGTG
>NCSJ02000492.1:0-23179 GCA_002812745.2 Scytalidium lignicola | reverse complement strand
CATTGGGAGTGCTGCTAGGGGTCGTTGCAACCTGGCCCCTCGCAGCTGCCAGGCCCAAAGGTTGTCGCCTCCACTAGATCCACTACTTGCCCGCCACCCCCCAGTCGTGACACCAATCAAAAGTGACTGCCAGAAAAGGTCGCGGGCCCAAGTTCCCTTTCCCCCTTCGCGAACGAGCTTCACCACACAGATTCACAACGCGTCAGTGCCACCAATAAGTCTATCCAACTACTCAACCGTCTGCTGCTGTCGTGCTACCTTTTTTGCTCTTCTCTTTTGGACGATGATGCAGCTTTAGTGTTGCGTTGCAGCATGCCCGCGACCGCTATTCCACATCCAGGCAAGCACGGGATGTTATGTTCAGTTCAGAGACAAGAGCAGAGCCAGAGCAGAGCGATACGGAGACTAGAAAGACGAGGGTCGAAGGAATACAGTACCGGTACTGTACTTCCACCCTTGTATGGCGACGACGTGCAAGGAAATTCACCCATTTGGACCCCGATGAACACCAAACACCGAGTCCAGCACTAGTCAAGACCAGGACACAAGTACATAATTAAGTTTATCCTGATGTCCATCTATTGCTTCCATTCGAGGTGCCCGACTGCTGCAAGCAACAGGCTAAGGGCTGTGGCTCTGTTGTTATGTGGCATGGATGGTGATGATCCAACCGTCAGTCGATCGCCGCCTCACAACTCAACTTTTACACGCATCTTGTCGTGTTTTTTTTTTTTTGGAAAATATTTTCGCCTGTCTCTGGGATCAAGACCGACATGGTTTCTGGGAAACGTGCTGGGCAGTGCTGGATGATGATGATCTGTAAGTCGTACTGTATTGTAATGTACAAGACACGACGGTAGCTTTGCTCCGAGGAAGGGTCAGCTTCAGAGAAAGACATACGTTCTTACTGTACCAGTACTTTGTGGTACGCTCATCTCACCCGTACGCGCCCATAATTATCTCCAAGAGATGATGGCCTGCAGCAGGTGTCATCAATATTTCGAATATATCCAGCCGATCTCTGCGGCGCTCTCTCGGTAAGTTAACTGCACTAGCAAACCGGATTTCTGTAGACGATTTTCTTCTCACAATAAATACAGTATCACTGATCCAATTGCACATAACTTACTGTATACCTGGTTTCAACCATAGGCGCAATAGCAGCACGAAAACGATCGAAAGCAACACGGCCAGACCAGGGGGCGGCTTGATCGTGCCATTTGGTGCTCCATGCACACCCGGACGGACCAAGCCAGCCAGCATGCAAGGCCCTCGCCATCCGTACTGTACTGTACAAACTGCTCCCTCTGATCTCATTACCATGTCCATGTCTCCCAAGGCACAGAAGGATGACAGCAAATCTTCTTTTCCACGCTAAAGAGATAACTACGGTAACAACACTCCAAAACGCCAACGAAAAAAAGAGTCCCCAAAAAATAATAGATTTCGCCCCTCGCCTCGCGTGTTGCGTGCGCCAAGTCAATCCAACATACGGGACGGGAAGGGTGATGTGCGTTGGAAACGGGATGATTTTTTTGGGAACTGAGGTTACCCGCGACGGCGGAATCGTACGATGGGAAATCCTTTTCTTCGAACTCTCGTCTTATCTCCCTTATTATTATCGCCACTTTCTCAGGAACCAAATCTCCTTACATATCGGCCTTGGGAGAAGTTGGAAACAGCTCGAGTGTCGTACTACCACTACACCAACCGTACCATGGTTGCATCCATCGAAAGCAGTTTTTTGATTGAGGTCCAGCCAAACGCCCGAAACATTCGTATAGTAGGAGTAGGAGTAGGCTAGATCAGGTGCGAGCCATCTTCAAGCCTCCTGGCATCCTCTGGCATCCTCTGGCATCCTCTGGCATCCTCTGGCATCCTCTGGCATCCTCTGGTCCCAAAAACGGGCTGTGCGAGGAAAATGATAGATACGCCGCCAAGGGAAAGAAGATGTTGCTCCTCTTAGCTGCCACCGCGTGAAATCAATAAGTTACTGTACTTGTACTATACTGTACATATTATTTCTGCAGAACGCGCGGGCCAGGAATAAACAGGAAAATCGGTTGACACAACACACCAACTTCGGGTAACACGGGGGTTTGGAATAATTTATTTCATCATTTCCTTTTTACTTGGCGATGATTTATTATTGAATGCGGAACACTACAGATAGCAAGCAAGTAAGCAAGCAAGCAGACAAGCCAGCAGAAAAGATACTCTACCAGATCATGACGACGCAGCACACAGACAGCGGGAGCGACTTTCGATACTTTCCACGTGCAAAGCGGCCGGCGATCCTTGCTGAGATGGGCGAGATCCTTCCGGACGACTAGGGCTCACTCACGTCTCGGTATCAATACCGAGATCGATATCTCTGGCCACGCAGATTGGCCCGTCCAGCCTGCTCAGCGACGTACCAATGCGGTACTGTACAAATTACAGCCTGCGTCAACCAAGCCCGGCGATTCCTAATGCTCGTGCGACTGGCTACAACCCCAACCCTTCGCTCAGACACCAGGCCATCCCTCTTTCGCCCATGATCACTGAGGGGTCGACATCATCCCAAGCCTAGAAAGGTTAGGATCGCGCCGTGGTCCTGCGTCGAACACTTTGACCTCCTCTTGAATTCTGGGTTCCCAAGAGACACAAGTCGTATCGACGCCAACAAGGAGATGAGACAGAGGGAGAGAGAGAAGATGCAGTGCAAGACGTTATTGGGAAGGCTTCGAGCCTTGGTGGATCTTATACCCGCCATCCCTACATTGAAAGGGCCGTCCGCAGATCCGTTCCTCGCCGAACCTTCAAGTCACCGCCGCCAAACCAAGATTGAACGACTAATTACTCTTTGCCATTGCGGCACGGCGCCTCAAGTCGTTGCAGACTTGTAGATACTGCACCTTTGATCCTGTACCCGAGTATTATCGCACTACGACCAAAAAGACCATAGCATCTTATCGTCCTGGCCCCTATCGTGGAGTCCCACTTCTCCAGCTATTTTACATATCGCACGCAGACCCGCTGCCCCTCCCTTGCTGCTGGAGCCATTCATGTCCTCCGCAAAGGACACACCCAGGCACGCCAGGTACGTACAAGAATACTGTACCAACCACATCAGAGCTGTTGCATTGACTGACCAGCTCACCACGAATCGACGGTAACAGCAACTCACAATCATCGCTGCAGGACCATCATACACAGTACGTCCGTAGAGCTAGTCGATAGCAGTCCCAATCTTCTCTTCCCGCCCGACCACTGCCACGCTCGTTCAGCAAAGCGCAGCGCAGCCCAAGCTCCGGTGGCAGGACCAAAGAACTCGTAGCGGACCCGCTTTAAAAGCGGCACTGCGACCAACCCGCGACCTTGCCCGCTGCCCACCCAAACCTAAAGCGGCATCTTCCCATGACCCTGCTCATTGCGTGCATGAAGCCAGGGTAGTCTCCGATATCGTTGCCGCTTTTTCATCGAGGGGCTTCCTTTCCCCTCGTACCTCTTAACACAGGTTTGCATAATTAGCACGCTGAGCAACGAACACGGGTGGAAAAGCAACTTTTTCCAAAAAGTTGATGCACCTACCGGTATCCGACGTTGCATATTGTAAAAGAAGAAACCGGGCATGCCCCTGGTTACTGTTTTCTTTTCGCCGTCTCCTGCTGTACTTTGCTTGATTACTTCATCTCCGCCATTTTCCTCGCCACAAGAACTATCCGAAGCGATGCAGGAAAAGGGTCCTAATACTCTATCTAGTACACGGCCTTTTTGTGATTGATTGGTTTATTGATTTTGATCGATTAACATATGTTGTCGGGGGCTGGGCATCAGTGCATTCCTGCAGTCACATACAGGAGAATGTAGTATCCAAGAGAGCGGAAGTAGCCAGTGACTTTCCCGGCAGTCCTCGCCACCACCCACCCACAAACAACAGGCATATGCGGGGAAAAAAGAAGTCCAAGAGGAAACCGACCATACGCCACCATTGAAGTATGGACAGGAGCACATGTAATTCCTTTTTCTTCTTTCTTCGAATTCTCCGACTGGCACAACCAGAGTTGCAATCGTAAGGTTTTTCCCCCCTTCTCCTTCTTCCCCTCCAAAGGGTGCCACGAGAACTCGCATGACGCTTGGAGGGGGGGAAAAACTTTTTTACTTTCCTGCAGTGAGACTCGGGACCTGCGACATTTCTCTCTGGACTGGACCCTTATTTTTTTTGGCTGTAATTAATTTTCCCCCCTCTTCCTGGATTGGGTAGCCCCTCCACATACAATATCATGTGCTTAATTGTTATTATGATTTGAGGCTTTGGGAGCTTCGAGAAGGGGTCAGATAGGAAACAAAATAAAAGGCCAGTGATTTGGATTGGGTATGGGGGTAAAAACCAATCGCTCTGCAAAACCAATGAATGAAAATCATCATCCAAATTCTGCAGCAACGGCTACGGAGTATTGCCAATCGCCTTCAGTTGGGTATCTCCAGCCCATACGAAACAAAAACACACTGATCATCCAAGAAACATGCAACTTGAAAAATTTGAAAACCTTGGCGGATTGATCCGGATGCTGTTTTTCGATGCCCTTTTTGATAATTGGTTATTACTGTACAGTACAGTGCAGTACAAAAAAGTATGCAGAACGCATCTGCAATAGCGGTACGGTAGTTCCCAAACCACACACACCCCGGACCCGATCCCAAGGTTCCGTAGCCGTCGTCCATCTTGGAAGGGGAGTAACGGAAAAGGAAAATAGGGAAGGGAAGGGGAATAACGGGAGAAAGGCCCGCTCCCGTTGGCTGGTTTGGTTAGGCAAGGCGAGGCAAGGCAAAGGCAGAGAGAGAGATGGAGCATTGATGCATGATTTGATTTTTCATAGGCAATGCGGGCGATCGCAAGTTCAATGACGAATCTCACGGATGTTTGTACAGTTACCTGTATTTATTGAATTGGATTGATTAATTACAGTACAGTACAGGACAGGACATTTAATCCGATCCGATCTAATTGAACTTCTGTACACAGACCTTTTGCAGCCCTAACAGCGATGGATTTCAGAAATGGCATGTGTTAGTGCTGGGACGAGGGCGGGGCGGGGGGGGCAGTCACGCTGGGATCAGGCCTGTTTTTTTTTACCTGCCATTCCTTGCCAATATATTTCAAGAAAAATTATGTATGTTGCACATCAATCAGTCAATCAATCAAATTATGCAGATTTTGATGCAGTGGCAGTTGATATCTACCCGTCCGTTCGCCCCTTGGGCCCCATTATTTTTCATATCATCGACCGTTTTCATTCGTTTCTGCTGTATTTCGTTGGGAGAGGGGGCGAAAAAATGTACCGGGAAGTTGAAGCCTTGTAAGGGGGGGGGGGGGAAGCAAAGATAAAGATAACTGGTGCGGTACGTAGTGGTATACGTGTAACGGTATTATGATGGCGATGACGATGATGGGATCCGGGTGTGTCGGATGAATGTTTTACGGACGTACGGTACCTGATTAGAATTATCTTTTTTAAGTGGAGAAAAAGGAGAGAATGAATGGCGATGATGAATGTTTGACGTGAGAAAGTGCAGTAAAAAAANCGTTGAATTTGAATTATTAATTTCTAATCAATTGTTCCTGGATAATCTGTTGGGAATTTGAGTGCTTTGACCGTTGGAAGTAAAAAGAATTCTGAGGCGATTTTTGGATGACATGTCAGTTTTTGATATCCCATTTCTTTCTTTCTGGTTTATTATAACTGTCATTGGTTACATATCTTTCTTATCATCTTTTTTCACGTGCCTGGATATTTATGATTGGTTGATTCGCGGGCTTATTGATTGGGGACGGGGTTGGATTTTGAGGCTGAGGCTGAGTCTGGGGGGTGAGACGGTGAGAGTGAGTTTATTACTCATCATTGATTATTAACACGGATGTTATATGAAAAAAGATACAGATCACTTTCTTTGCTCCTGCGCACAATAAAACCACGCAGAGTGAGTCGAAGTCGGGGTATATATATATATATATATTGTAACTCGATATTTTGTGCTGAAGCCCCTATATACCGGCCTCCTATCAGCCATCTGCCTGGCTGAGGCGGCCTCTTCACAGATGCGCACGTCCATCTGCCTTCTCACGCCTCTCTACGGTACAGTAGAAAGGACGTGCATCATCCATCCATCAATCAATCAATCAATCAACCAGCTGAAGAGGCGGATGATCGTCATTGATGCATCCTGGCCATCCCATCACGTTGTTATCCCGAGTTGTTTGGGTGGTTTGTCTCTTGTTCGTCAAGAGTTTCCTGGTGCTGTGTGACGTGAGACGCACACACACAATCAACAACAAATACTGTAAAAGCGGCCTTTCAATCATCAGCCATCAGTCATCAATCAATCCCCATTAATAATTATCATCATCTCCATCATCACCAAGGAACAAACAGCTCCAGTATTATTAATAAGACGGACGCTTTCCTCCGCCGCGTCGCAATCCACTAAGAAATCGCCCTCCATCGAGATCTGAGTGCTGCCAATGCTGTAATCGTCGCATCGGCCAAGACCAAGACATGGGCGACTTCTTCCATCTCCAATGACAACCCAGCGATCTACGACTAGCTCTTTTGCACTTTTGCATTTGGGGGGACGAACATCTGCCACTCTGCCCACAAACTAAAACCAAAAGCCACCTTTTGACAAGCCAGACAACTCCGAACAGCTAAACTAATCAAGCTGCACACACTTCAATGTTCAACCACAACTAGCAGTTTCTCTCTCTGTCTCTGTCTCTCATCCCCCTCCCCTCTCACACACACAGGCCAACCCTTGTCATCAAGCCACGGCGTTGAAGACCAAAGCTGGAAACCGTCCTGTGTCTCAAATCTCACATACCACATTTCATTTCATTTAATTCATTCGTATTCAATCAGGTTGAGAAGCAGAGAGGGCTGAACCAAGACAAGGGTGGGAAAAATGTGACTGATCGATTTTTACTCCTTTGGGATGGTTGAGCCCATGCAAGAATGCAGCAAATGCAGAGAATAGGAACGAAAGTTCTATGGGGTACATTGCATCCCCACATCCTCATCCACCACACAACGTTTCTCTCTCTTTTCTTTCCTCTTTCTCTTTTCCTCATCGAGATCCGGCTATTGATCCTTGTTCTTTGGTGTCTTTTTTCGTCTTTCCTTCCCAATGCTACTGTACGGTACTGCAGTAATACTGTCAACTGTATCGTGCTGCACACCATTCTTTTGTCCGTCAGATTGAATTCTGTTCATTGATCACCGGTTGCTTAATTACTGTACTTGGTTGCCAGGTGGCGTATTTATGATGATCCGTTGCTTGTGGCTTTTCGTTCGGACAGCGAGAGGAGGTGTGCATTCCCTCGGAGGTATCACCTTAGTAGCACGGTACTCATCCTGTTCGTGCTGGACTTTATTTTGCCCTCAATAGATAGAGATTAGCAATCAAAGAAAGCAGCCATGATCCCAAAAGCCCAAATCTCTTTCTTTCTGCCCCAATACACGCAAACACACTCACAAAAGCATCCTTCCCCACCAAACCCACATCCGCAACTCTCATCAATCTAAATTAAATAATATATGCACAAAATCTGCACTATTTCTCGTACATGCAGGACAACCTCTCTCCACTTTCCATCCTCATCTCATTAACCAACCCCGCTAACTAGCACAAAGCAAAACCTTTTACCACAACCAACCCCTCTCTTGGCCCTCAGCCCCTATCTCCCCTCATTCCAAATTCATTCGATAATATGCACCGAAAGAAAAAGAAGCCATAGCAAGCGTTAAAAATGAAACTACTACATCATCTTTCGTTAAGAAGGGGGAATGACACAAATGATGCTTTAGTATAAGTGTTATAGGGTATTTTCCAATTTTTTTTGCTTTTTCTCCATTCTGCGGTTGGTTTGGGAAATGTGGCCCTAGTATGGTTAACCATTTCTTTCTATTTGGAGGAATATAGAGTTGAGTATTGAGATCGATTATGTATAGGGGAAGGGGACTGAAAAAGAAGTGTGTCTATGGTGTAGTTTTGGATAAATCATTATATGCTGCAATATAAGGTTAATTTTTCAATTGAAAGGAATAAAGTGAAACTCTGATATTTCGAATGATTTTCGTTACATGGGGTTTCGTTTTTCTGTAGTTGGTTTATATGCGAGTGAATACGTCGATGGATAACATATATCATTCCCCAATACATATACACACCTCTGTTCACAATTTGTATGTGATCTTAGCTTCGTACATTTCTCTCCTTCATTGCTATTCCTTTCATTGACTCGCATTTAAACCCAATTTGAACAAAGAAACCATAAATTGCATATTTCTATTCATCTGATCTATAATACCTGGCCAGTGCATGAAAAAAATTTAGTGGTATATACAAAAACATCTCTATATAAACCCATCTATCTATCCCCTCAGACCAGCAAGCTTCTTTACCAAACAGAAGGAGAAAAAAAAAAAGCAAAAAAAGCATCAAACCTCACACACAAACCCCAGCGCTATTCTTCTGCCGCGGGTCCCCCGCCGCCTCAAACGTCCCATTACCATGCATCTTCAGTCCCTGAACCGCACTCTGATTCTCCCCAACCCACTCCACCGCATGTCCCTTGCTCTGCATCTGCCTGACCGTGGCATTATCAAAGCTCCACTCAAACGTCGTGCGGTCCGGCAACAACTGGTCGTGTAATCGCGGCTCCTTCAGCACGGCTGCCATGTCCATGTCGTGGTCCAGCGCGTGCCAGAGGGTCTGGGCCGTGGCGGTGATGATGCGGGAGCCTCCGGCGGCGCCGATGGAGATGTAGAGGGAGTGGTTGGAGGAGTGCTCGGCTATGATCGGGGTGATGGAGGAGAGGGGACGCTTGAGGGGGCGGATGTAGTTTGTTGGAGAGGGGACGTAGCCGAATTCGTTGTGGACGTTTGGGATGGAGAAGTCGTTCATTTCGTCGTTTAGGATTACGCCTGTGATTGTGGGGGAATATGGTAAGTAACAATCAATGAGGTATGGGTATTTTGGGAAAACTGTCTTTCCTCTCTTGCAGGGGAAAGTGGAATATAGGGGAGAGAGGGAAATGGAAAGAAGTGGTGTTACACACCTGTTTCAGGGACTACTAGCTGTGATCCAAAGAGCAGATTGATAGTCGTCGTCAACGTAATCGACATCCCCGTCTCGTCGGCAGTGACAATGTGACTAGTACCATGTCCCTCAGGAACCATCCAGCCCTTGGGATCATAAGCACCGACTTCCTGCGTCTTTTGATCATCAATCTTCTTTCGTATCTTCTCAGCCGTTGCCGCGTCGATCATCTGAGCTGCGAATTCCTCCATGTTATCGAAGAAATCTGGATCGCCGAGCTCTGCGTGTGCGCCGTAAGAAAACCTCATGGCTTCATCTAGTCTGTGGATGTTGAGTTCGTTGAGGCTCGTGTTGTAGCCTTCCATTATCTTGAGGATTGAGAGACCCACGGGACCACCGCTTGGTGCGCCGGTGGAGTAAAGGGTGTAGTTCCTGTAGTTTATGCTGATGGGCTTACGGAGGGCGATGTGGTAGGATTTGAGATCCTCAAGTGTCATGGTGCCATTTGACTTTTGGATTGCGGCAATGGTGGCATTGGCTGTGTTGTGTTAGATGAGGGCCTTGAGCCTCTATACGTTTCGAATGCCTACCTATCTCTCCTTCATAGAACATATCTGCCCCAAATTCGGCAATCTTCTCCAATGTGCTGGAGAGAGTTGATTAGTATCTTTCCATCATGCTTTATAGGGCAGTGTGAACAAACTCGGCATATCTTTTTCTCGTGATGGTATCATCGAGTTTCAGGAGAGTACCTAAATATAATCAGATATGAGATAGAACAACGGGTCTGTCGAATTACCATTCGGTGCAAAATCCATTGCCCAATTTGGATCATCGACCAAGAATGTCTCGTTGGCCCAGCTCATAACGGCATCCATATACCGCACAAGGTCCTCAGTAACTACACATTGTCACATCAGTCCTGTCATTCATGAAAGGCTCATGGATATATTCACCGCGGAATCCATATCTCGCAACATGCACCGCGGGGTTACATACTACCCGCCAAGGTAAAGCCTACCAGAAACATGTTAGCAAGCAAAGACTTGGTATCTCATAACCGTTACGGTCATGTTTAATATGAACAATGAACTCTCAAAAGTTAATGAATACGTACCCCATATTTGTTATGAAGATATTCCAAGCCACGTAGTTCGCCTGGAACAGCAACAGAGAGGCCACCTTTTACACTTCCAATGATGTTGTTCCGGTACATGTCCTCAAAGGCCGCTGCAGGCGCAGCTTCTCGGAAGTCTGAGAGAAATGTAAGAAACATAGACAAACTATTTTGAATATGAGGGGGAAAAGAAAGACACATGAGTTCAACATACCGACTGATTCATATTCTCCATCTGAGTTTCTTATAAGCATGAATCCCCCTCCTCCGATACCACTATGGTACATCCCTAATACAATCGTGAGCAACGAACACTCAAGTGTCTAAGGAACAGAAGAGCGAGAAACCACATACCTATGACACCAACACACAACGTCGTTCCTACCATCGCATCCGCCGCATTTCCCTAACCAACAAATCAGCATCTCTCACATCTCACATCTCTCACCCCAGCAATATTCACCCCTCTCTTAAGCAACTCAACCCCAATATCACTGCATATCTTGCTCTCACTCGCGACCGCCCCCCGGCTGTCCTTCTGAACCGGATGAGCCAATGAACTCCCGCCCCAGCCCAGTATCAGAAGGGGCGTGACCGCCCAGATATCCAGCCTCATCACCCTCTCTCATCCAAAAAGCACAACAAAAAAANTATCCCGAATGAGAAACGCTCCTTCTTTTATTCTAATAAGGCCGCTGTTTTGGGACTTGTCATGAATAAAGTAGGGTAGATTTACTCCATCAGAAAAACCCCCGAAGGTTTACTGTACAGTAGTGGCTTATCTCATCCCACTCTTTGAGCTAGAGCGAATCTAGCAAATGGGGACTTTCGGATGGGACGGCTTTTGAGGACTGCGGGGAGTGGTGTGGAGAGAATGTATAATATACAATGTTGGTTTTGCTACTACATATCTGTAGAGGAGTTTGTCGATATATATGAGGATTCATCATGTCTTATTGGAGTTCTGATCTCTTGACCTGATCTGGAGAGTTATTGCCGCTTTCGGGAACTTTAACCGGCGATGGTCGCGTGCCCTCATTCAGGGAGATACTTTTGTCAGCACTATCTTTTCAAAATAAAACATAAATATGTTCATATGGTTTATGGAGTATATTCATATATGGAAAGCAACTACATGGTTATTGATTATTCATTACTATTTATTCGTCTATGAGGATCTCCCATATTGGGAGCATTGTGAACGCCATCGCTATGCCTAGAACTCGATCATTTTTTCCATATACATGCCATGCCCTTGAATATATACTCAATGCATCCACAGTAGATCAGTCTTCAGACATCTTTCTGTGGAGATTGTTGTGGCCAAAGAATCCGCCTCGTCCAAATGGACTTGAGCATAATGTAAAACACTAACATCCACAACACGACCAACATGCCCGCCAGGACAGTCCCGACTATTTTGATAGCCTGGGCATCGAAAGATCTACCAATCGCCAGAGTGGCCGTCACGAGGGCTGTGTTGGGGAAGACGAAGGAGAACCTAAACTCTACATAAGCAAATGCTAAATGCAGAAGAGAGCATACAAAGATACTAACCATGTCATATCGAACTGGATATGGTACTGAGGATGATGCGGCCTCATCACCTGCCAATGAGCGCCAACGCTAACGATGAAGAACCAGACGCACCACCCCCAGAGCCAAAGGCCGACAAGGTCTGAGATCAACTTCAGGAAGAAGGCCGATTCTTGATGACCAAGGTATCCATTCGGCATCACTTTACTCATCAGGGTATTTCCGATGTTAACTAAGCCCGCAACTGTGAACCCGCTTGGTCCAACTGAGACGAACTGTTGAAAAGTTAGAGATTTTATTCATGTAATGCAGAAGATACTTGCTAACTTACGATGCCTGGCCGAGTAGTCTCTCGAGGTAGCTTTTGGGTCATCAATCGATATATAAAAGCACTATATATCATCAAACTAACAAGAAACCCGGTGCCTTGAACACACACGGCTCCAAACACGATAGAGAGTGAATTTATGCGCGCTGCAGCTGCAGCATCTGGGCAGTTGTCGATGAGATTAGCGGCCAGCGGTGCAATCAGAAGAAGAGGATAAGCAGGGAAGACCCAGATAGGCGTCATGTTATGAATGGGAAATGTCCTTGGCGGCCAATTAGTATTTCAATATCGTGTAAAAGTAAGAGAGAGACTCACTGGGTGGACCATAGCAAGAGATACATGCCACTACTCGCCAGGATGCTCAAGGCAGCATATACCCAGAAAAGCACTTGCATAGTCCTCACGAGCCATTCGCCAGCTTGTGGAATTCCGTACTGGGTGATATTGATAAGGATGGTGCCTGTTGAGACTACGCATGCGGGGATAAAGAGAGCCTCTTGCTGGCTGAGAAAGGATTCTCTGAATGAGCCAGGGCTCCATCGGAACCGTAATGTTAATATGCAGCAGTTCATGAGAAAGAGACATATATTGAATATCATAAAGATGGTGCCAATTACTCGCAGCCACTCAGAGTGAAATGGGACTGCTATTCATCAGTCTGGAATCTCCCACATCAACGAAAAGGGAGTCCATACTCGCGTGGAGAACATTTGCAATTCCTCCAGTTGCCATATTCATAGTAAACCACGTCCATGTGTAGCAGACGATTCGATCTCGGATTCCAACTTTCTTCCCGTCACCCTGAGACTCCAATTGTTCAAGCGACTTTTCCTCAGCTTCATCCGGCGACATCTGTCGCAGTCGTACTGGGGGACCTTCAACCGCAACTAGAGTATCATCCTCATTCACCATAAACGTCATCCTTCTCGGAAGACTCTCCAACGCCAAATGCACATTATTAATCGGGTCTTGTTCGGAATCCGGCAGACGAGGAGAAGCGTAGCCATTCTCAGGCACCTCGACCATCATTCGTCGTGGTAAAGATGTTTGTGCTGGCATTTTGACCAGATGCCTTCTTCAGGCGGTGTCGCGAAGATCTTTGCAATCCCATACAACATCAATAACACTAGCGGTTCCAGCGTCGTGAGAGCGTAACTGAAATTCACCAGTGTCGTGAGGAAGATGAGGAGGTTGAGTACAAGGGACCCGACATTGCTCAAGGCCATGCTTTTCTTCGAACGTCGTAGTAGGCCGAAAAATTTCTTGTGCAGGAGCAATTGCGGGACTTTATTCGATGCGCTTTTGTTACTTTCTGCTTATCGTATGCGGGAGGGGAAGGTCTTGGAATTACGACATGGATGATTGGGTCGAAGGGTCGTGACTGGTGATTCCGATCTCTACTTCCAAGTCGTCGGGGGGCGTGCCAAAGCCGAACCAGGCAAGATCGTGGGGGGCGGTGAGAAATGGCACAAATCTTGGCCGTTGGAGGGAAACCTGATTCGAAGCATCGTCAACCCTTCTCTTCGACGATCCTCAACAACAGAATTGATACATTGGTCTGTAGAATCCCATTTATCTCGAGCTGTTATGACCTCGACCTCTGCTATACGATCTTAGATATTTCCATCTACAATTTCGATATAGGGAATATCTAATATCTGCTACTCCCCTATTTTTTTGCTTTTCACGGTGCCTTTTTCTCTTTCCGCTCTTTGATGGACGACCTTCTAAACGCTCCAATGCTGGGCCTTTCCTATTATTTTGCATTCTGCAAGGTTGGCAAATGTCTTTAAAGACTTTCCACCTTGATCTGCTGCGTCTATCTTGCTCTCAAGGTAGCATTCAACTATCAGTTTCTTCTTCAGTCACTCTCCGAGCCTTATCCGAGGCTCTCGTGACCGCCACCCCGCAACTCAATGTCGCAGATCTCGCTTCTAGGAATGTATGGGTGTCTCGGGGAAGCGGCTGTAGGATCGATATCCGTATATCCATTGCTGGGAAGCCATTGAACCGGGAACAGCATGTCAACATACTTGAGCAGCTTGGCCATCATCTTCTAGAAGCACCGGTGAGCGATAGAATGGTGTTTAAGCTAATGCTATTTCTAATTCACTTGCAGTTGTGGTCGCAGCTGAATTTGCCAGTAAAACTGGAGTTCCCTGCACTAGGGAAGCTATTATCGGACGAGTCAGACATCTTAATTCACATTGGCCATGGGATGGCCTTTGCTTCAGGTAACGGCTCAGATCCCATTGGTCACTCAGATCTCCAACCTCCAAGAGATATATTATGTGTCGAGTTTGAGATGCTCTGTCTTAAACTGAATTTTGAGCCAATACCTAAGCTTCAACAACCGCCGCTGAAAAAGCAGAAGCTAGGAATACCTAGTATTATGGACCATCCTACATCCATGGTGGAGGATCATCTACAAATGTTTGAGAATACTGTTGGTAGGATTTCTCATGATCTGTCTCATTCTATAAATCAATGTTTTGATAGTTCTTTTTCTCCGATTTTTATATCTCATATCCTATCTATTGAGCAGTCCGATTTGTCCGATGACGAGATGATCCTGCAACCTCAAACTAGTGAACCACCCTCTCTGGTGCTATCTCAGTCATCGAGTCTCTCCTCTTTCTCAACATTTTCACCTTTTACCCAGAAGCAAGAGATACCAGAACCCTCTAGTGTTGCTGATTCAAAGTACAACTTACTGAGAAACAACCTCTCCTTAGCCTGTCAGCTCTCAGAGCATGGTCTAAGGACACTCATTAGCGGCTCGCGAAGGATAGTCCAGGGATTTACTCTAAAGTCACCACCATTAACCTCTACACTTTCAAGCATTGCGCCGTCGATATGGAGTCCAGGTTTCAGTGATGTAAGAATATGAGCAACAAAGTTGAACTATTGCATGTTGACTAACCTGGACAGTCAATGGGCCAGAATTCTCGCTTTCTACCAATAATTTCGCGTTCAGTATCTCGTTCATGGGTTAAAAATGTTCAATCACCGAGTTTACAACGGAAATTAGTACAACTTGCAACATCTTCTAGGTCGCTCACGGAAAGGGACATGTGCGACCTTAATGCAGAATTGGCTGAGGGGCTAGCAGCTGCGATCGAAGCACGATTGTGGTCCATGATGCAACATAGGCTTTATGATTCAGCAGCTGCCCGCCGACTGAAATCCACACCGCCGACGGAGAATGAAGTTGCAATAGACGACGGACTGTTTGAGGATCTGCTGAATTCTTCGGGTACCATGATGGAATATAATAACCTGGGAGATGGTATGGCTGAGCACCCTGAAGACTTTATGAAAGAAGAATCCTTATATGGAGACGAAGACCTGTTATTTGAGGATCAATGTGCTCAGAACGAGCAAGAAGGGGACCCATGGGATGAAGACTTGGGTAATTTTGAGGAAATGGAGCGGACATTGATTGAACAAGAAACGGATGATATGTTATTTGAGGAGAGTTGGACTACAGATAGAGGAGGTTATGACATATCATTACTTGAGAATGAAAGCATGTTGATTTGAATTTCAAGGGAAGATCAGATCAAAAGTTCCATAATCCATTTTCGGTTTATCGAGAGCGGTGTGTCGCGGCAATAAAGATTATCAAAGAGTCAAACCCCTCGGTATGACTCAATTGCAGCCTGCTTTCCTACCCATGTTATGACGTGTCCACGAATCAATGAATTGTGTTTATAGATACCCAAAAGCTCGAAGTATTTATTTTGCATTTGCATTTTCTAGGCACACAATTTCCAAAGCCCCAATTGTAGTTCGGGCGCGTACAATGGCTTCTGCGCCGCCAGCAGAAGTTACCAACGGAGACAAGAGGCCTCGATACATAGATGTACATGACTCCTATACCTGATATTTTCTTTACCCAAGCTAATCATATCTGGGCGCAGTAGATTGGTATCAACCTTACAGATCCAGTATTTCATGGAAACTATCACGGCACTCAACGACACCCAGACGATATTTCGGGCGTCATACAAAGAGCGAAAGAGGCAGGATGTCAGAAACTCATGGTTACTGGCTCAGACCTGGCGGAATCCGAAAGAGCAGTAGAGTTATCAAAAGCACACCGTGAGGAAACACGCCCCCCACAAAAGCATCCCTTTCAATATCTGACTGGTAGTTGTCTCAATAGCGCAAATAATATATAACACCATCGGTGTCCACCCATGCTGCTGTCTACAATTTGGCAAACACAAAAGCGGCCCTGAATCCTACCTTTCCTCCTTGAAAGAGCTAGCCCTTACGGCGAAACAAGACGGACATTGTGTTGCGTTTGGGGAAATAGGGCTCGATTACGACCGGCTAATGCTCTGTCCCAAGGAAGAACAGCTCGAGTTCTTCGCCAAGCAATTAGACCTCGCCATCGAGATTGGCCTTCCGCTCTTCCTCCACTCGAGAGCAGCGCATGCGGATTTTGTGCGGTTATTAAAGGAGCGGTTGGATAAGCTACCCAAGCGAGGCGTGGTGCATTCTTTCACGGGGACGGAGGAGGAGATGCTGGAGCTTGTGGAATTGGGCTTCGATATTGGTATTAATGGGTGCAGTATGAAGACTGCTGAGAATGTGGCTGTAGTCAAGAAAATTCCCCTAGAGCGGATTCAGTTGGAGACGGATGGTCCTTGGTGTGAGATCCGGGCTACCCATGCGAGTATGGAGTACTTGAAGGATGGGCCTGAGGTGCCGTGGAAGAGTGTGAAGAAGGAGAAGTGGATTGAGGGTGCTATGATTAAGGGGAGGAATGAGCCTTGCATGATTGGTCGGGTTGCTTGGGCTGTTGCTGGGATGAAGGGGATTAATGTTGAGGAGTTGACGGAGGCTGCGTGGGAGAATACCATTAGGATGTTTGGGCTTGGAGAGAATTAATTAAGAGGTTAGATTTGTGAGATATAGAATAGACTAATAAAGAGAAATGTTATAGATGGGTAGGATCAAATGGGAATTTTAGATTCTCCCTTATTCATGATATCAAGTTCTATTGCCGTGTTGCAACTATGGAAATCCAACTTGTACAGGTAAAAAGGTAACAGTCTAGTTGTAAAAGAGAGCAGGACACAGGAGGTGCAACTCCTGTTAAAGTTGAATACGATTTTGTCTACAAGACAGTGAATGTGAATAGACCACAGCAGCAGCCGAGCAGATCTATAACGCCTTCTAGCAGCTCCACACCACCTCCCAGCAATTCAATTCCACGACATTTTCGATCGGTCCTGAAAATTGTGGTTAGACAGATATTGATAGTTTGACCTCTGCCAACATGCCAGCATTATCTGTCTCTTATGATATGCACAAAAGGATTGATTCTCAACTTTGCTATCAACCTATTACACTGACTGTCACAGACAAGACAACATTAGACTATAAAATAATAGTAAAAGTGATTAAAGTCTTTTAAATCTTCAAATATTTTTATTTTTAAACATAAAAATTAAAGTTAAGCCTAATATAGAACTAAGCACTAAAATGGAAGGGCGATCTCCACGCAAAGGCGTCTGACTACGCTGACTTACTGTTGGACTTTTTATACTGTGTAAAAATAAGGTATAAAGAATTGCATGATAACCCATCAAAAGGCAGGATTTGGCACAGTAGAAATGACAAGGAGTAACTTTGATTCTAAATCACATGGACCTCTTCCCAAAATAACTGCTTCGTGCTCCGTAACCTTAAGTGAACGTGATCCTATTTCCATGAAGATCTATTTTGGGCTCCTTACGAGTTGAGAGGCCCTGCATAGTAACAACTACTCTCCAAGAAAGTATTCTAGATTTGACCCTGCTGAGTACTGGCTCTCTTCTCTCTTAGCGACTTGCCTTTCCACTGAATAAATATTGTTGGCAATATCGAGACGACGAGCACGAGCCCAACCATTAATCCCGCACTTCCCTTCAACCCACAGGTAGTAACCATGTCTGGGAACCAAAACGGCCCAATAAAACCCCATATAGCTCTCACCAAGCTCATAAATACTCCAATACTTGCGGCATGCTCATGATGACTATCAATAGCATATGTGACCAAAACGGTGGTGATAATCTGGTTTCCAAAGGCAGCGATTGCTATACCAATAATTGGCGACACGTTATAAGCCAGAAGATTTTCGACCTGAACACAAAATACAACGAGACCGCAGATGACCGTTGCAAAGCCGGGGTATCCGATCCAGATCCGGTATTCTGGTTCTACCCGCCTAGAGCCTCCCAGTTTCGCTGTTCCCCTCTTCATCCACCAGTCGCTTCCTAGGCCTCCCATCAGCTCTCCGAGGATCGAACCCACGATCATCCCAATGAATTGAAGACCTATCTGCTGAGCGTTGAAACCGAATTTTGGTGTGAATATTGAAGGGATTTCAACAGTCAGGAAAACAGAAGCAAAGCCGAAAACTATAGCATAACTAATTGATGGGATCAACACATTGGGATATGTAACGAGAGATAGTGGCATGAAGAAATCTCTCATTGAGAGCGGATCTGGGCCTATTTTGCCAAAGTTAAGGTATTCACGCTGGAAGGTAGATTTCTCAGTGTTTGCGAACTTAAGATTGTTGCGCACATAGAGAGTCTCGGGCGAGAAAAAGAAGTATAGGATGAATTGGACTCCATTGATTATAGCAAAGATCCAGTAGATCCATTCCCAGCCACCAGTATGGTAGGCTACAAATCCCATGAGAAAAGGGCCTATAGGAGGACTTCACAGAGTCAGCAAAGATAATGGTTCATAAAAAACAACCGAGAAATAAGGGACGCACCCTAACGTTATCATCAATGTCCACACTCCCATCTTTTCTCCTCTTTCTTTAGCAAAGAATGTTTCTGTTACTACAGCACTACTGATAGCAATGGCTGGAGAAATGAAAAATCCACATAGCATTCTGGTGACCATTTGAGCCGCATAGGTATGACTCTTAGCATTTCCGATGTTGCACACTAGTGACCCGAGAGTAGAAATCAGCCAAACTGGCCGACGTCCAAATCGATTTGAAATTGGTTTCCAAAAGAGTGGAGAGATTCCTAGCATCAAAATATGGTTACCAGTAAGGTACGAGGCCTGCGTGATTGAAATATCAAGTTCGATTGAAAACAACTCGTAAGCTGGTATAATTCCCGAAGCGATAAATGTGGTCATCATAGCATGGAAGGAAATCAACACAAGGTTAACATTTTTCTACATATAGCAATTAGCAATTATCTGCAGCCACTCAGAGAATCCACTCATACCTTCCAAGAAGGCCAGTTAAGGGGATCAGCTGGATCCATGGAAGGTAGTGGTTCCAGATCAAGTGTCCAATGTCGAGAAAGCAAGTAATCCCTGTGTTCAGGACTCAAATCTTTAGAATCACCGTCCTCTAGGGGACTACCCCTAGCAAAGGCATGCTCTTTATCTCCTATTTCATCATCTCCATCAGTAATAGTTAGAGGATCGTTGTTTCCCCCTATCTTTCCTCCTGCCACTGCCGCTGATGAAGCATCGTTGTGGACTTCTAGATGAAGAGCAGCCATTAAATCAGATACAATTGAAGTTAAATGCTTGTATTGTTGGCTGTATTCACACTGTGGAGAAAAGCAGATAGTCCTGACTATATTTCAAAAGACATCAAGGGAGAGGTGGGAGATGTGGAGTTTAAATAGAAATCCAGAGATAAAGATAACAAGATATGGAGAAGATGGGGATGGGGAGTATGGGGGTGGGGAATATGGGGAGGTCTGGATGACTCGGAGAAGTTTGGTCAAGTTGTGACCAGGACATGGCGAGCAGCAGATTACTAGAGAGGCCCTGAGGAATAGCCTTGTAAAAACCTTGCTAGCATGCTCCTCAGTGCAGGAATTTGGTTTGAAGCCCTGCTATGACCCACTGATGACGAATTTACTGGGCATGATTCTACTGTAATACTGTATTAAATCGGGATTTCAAAGAGCCACGGAAAGCCAAGTAGGACCCAGTGTTCCAATAAGACTCTAGACCCTTCCGGGAGGGCCGAGCAGAATCTACTATTGAATTTGGTTTCGAATCATCCTAGATACGTTTGATACATCTTATTGGGTTTTGAATACTGTACTGTACTGGCAAGAGATTATATATGGACCAACCAAAAAATGCCTGTAATTATTCTGAGGACCCGTAATCTGTGAGGATTTGGTTCTGTGTACCTTCTCCTTTCCCCCGATCCTTCAGGGATTATCAGACATACTGTATATTTGTGAATATTTGTGAAGCCGGTCGTTATTCCGCCTGCGTGGCGCATAGGATGTCTGTTTCCGAAGGGGAAATTTCTTACGGCGCTAGATTAATCACCGTCTCCAAGTTGATCATCTGCAATATGGCTGACTGAGTGGTCCGATACTTATGAGATTATACTTCCCTTTCTATCAAAGATGATAGGCTGTTGGATGTGTTTTTGAGGAAGGAGGCGCCGGGTCCCCATGAAGAAAGCTAACGCACGGGCGCACAAGGTTGTCGGCGATTTAAACGCCCCACAGCCGCCCCTGTCACCCAGAAATTGATCGGTTATAACCTCTCCTGCCTCGGTACAGCAGCCGACTAGCACCGAGTGCCAAAGACCGATTTAGAAAAAGAAGTAAGGCTTGCGGTAAAATCAAAAGAGGTTCTTCTTTCTTATTCAGTGTGGCCAAACCCTGGATGTGGTTGAGCGGCAAGCACCTCCGCGTTTATCCCCTCAAACCCCAGGCCGCTTAAGCCAAAGGTTATGCCAGTATTCGTTATATACAGGGATATTGTCCACCTAACATCTTTCTTCATTTTCCTAAAACGGAGATAATTGTACTGTAAGGCAACGACGCTAAAAGTGGATCAAAATGGCTCATGGGCTCCGAGAGGATGCTCTTGTTCTTAGGGCCGCCCAGCTCTAAGGAAGGGAAGCCATTATGCTAACCTCTTGAAAACAATAATCCAAGTCCACAAGAATTGGAGTTTGAAAGAGTTATTTTAGGATTATTATAATCATGAGATTCCATAATTATTATTCCATTGGTGTTTCGTATTTGTAAGAAACAGCTTGGAGTGCAAAATATTACTCCTACAAAGATCAAATCTACCTATCAAGGTGAATATTAACGTAGCACAGCCGTCTTTACATAGCGCTGGCAAGTTTAGAGAAAGCGCTGTCATGGAGCCAGTATATCGCAGTTCCTTAGTACATGTTCATTGTTATGCTCTAAACCTTACATATTATATTAGATGTTGTATCAAACGCAAGCTTTAAGTTAAGAGTATAGCAATAAAGTTATCTTTAAGCACACTTTTGACGATAATAGCTATACTCAACAACATTGCTGGAAATAAGAGGCTAAATGCATAAAGTCGACTAAACTAGAAGCAGGAAGGAAGTGTACTGTACTGTACAGTGGGCTGCAAAATGTTTGAATACCCTTCTTCACTTCTACCCTACTTACTAGCGAATCAGGTCGTTATATAAATAGGAAGAGCCAATCGCAGCTTTTGTTGTTACAGGGGGAGTATTCAAACATATTGCATCCCACTGTACATGGCCGTTTATCCATCAAATGCCGCTTGCTTAACCGCGTAGCGAACAAGGTCTTCCGCTGACAGAGGTACCGAAGAATCTCAAATATAAGGGCCTTTGCGCTAACTATGTGGAGCATGTCTAACGTGATTTGCACTCTAGTGTTGACAAATACCCACAATAACTTGTTAGTACAACCTGATATTGGTAGATTTGCTCTAGTGCAAAGGCCCTTATACCGGTATTTGAGATTCTTCGGCATTTGAGAGTACTTTGAAAAGTCTTTCCTCTTTTACATTAGTAACTGGCGTGGTATCCCAAGTGTTTGCTAAGCAGCGACATTCGTCATGAGATTCGTCATTATACTTAACAATCGCGGCGATCCCCGCACCCCTGCCAAGGACTCCAAACGTCTGACGAGAGCGCTATATGGCGGGCCGTTCCCGGGAAACCCGAGGTTGCTGCAGCTTGGACAGATGTGGTGAGATACCAACGGGCAGAAATGCACCATCCTACTCCACTTTCAGGAATGGAGTCCTTTATCTGAACATGGCTATACTTTGGGTTCATTACAGAAATGCTATGCGCGACTTTAGAAGATCCGGCCGAGGATGTGGCTGCGGTCTCACGAACTGGGTCTTCCGAGATCATTGATCGGATGTACGATACCATTCTAGTTCAAGACGATGATGGATATTATATCTATCTTGATCTTGATAGCTTTGATACATTCCTGCAGATCGCAAAACCCACGGATACCTCCGCGGAACGGCCCTGAAGCGTGCAAGAAGTACTGCAATCATATGCACAGATGTGTCAATCTTGCCTACTTTGTATGGGCAGCACTTCCGCAAGACTTCAACCACATTGTCAGGTTTTCTATTGCCGCGCTTGCAGAGCTTATCGGTAATACTGTCTTCTACGGACTTCACAGTTTTGGCATCTAATCTCACGTTTCCAAGACGTGGGCTAAAAGCTACCTGAATCGGTAGGCTAAAGGTGAGATATCGAACTTACATAAGGAATTATACAGAAAATTAACCAAAGCTTATGAGGGGTCTGGAAAAGAATCAGCAGATAATATTCTGGAAAATGAGGAGTTCAAGGCTTCCAAAGCCAACTTGAGACAGAAGATGAAGGATATGATGGATGACGTATTACGAGAGGATAGCAGGTTTGTGAATGCCGCTAGTTCATTTATTGGGAAGGAATATATGGGCGATATCTGGGTTCTGATCTAGGAATGGTGGAATCATGATTATACGGGAAAAAAGATTGGGATGGATCAGGCATGGTACGTTGATTGAGTGCTATGGAGATAGGAAGATTGTCCAGGAAAGGCGACACAGGCTCCTTGGATTTCTTTTTCTCAATGTTTGTCCTGGCTCGTTATGAATTAGGGATACACCCGAGGCCATAAATTTATTTCGAAGACCACCACCATTTGCAAGGGACGTTTTTGTACGTAAGGGGGTGCAAGAAATGACTGGGCCACCCCATGTAAGCGAGCGAATTCTACCACCCAAAAAAGGCATTTTCACATTGCTATTTTATTACTACTGTACAAGGCTACTACTACTACTACCACCCTGAAGGGCCTCCCTTC
>NCSJ02000491.1:0-23240 GCA_002812745.2 Scytalidium lignicola | reverse complement strand
CTTTACTATAACCTTCTTTGTATAAACTTCTAAGAACTATTTTCTTAAGTAATCATTTTTTCATCATCTTATCTTCAACAAAAGTTGTTTGATAAATTAGTCTATAAGCTAGTTTAAACTTCTCTTTGAACTTTATCTTATAATCTTATAATTTATACTTAAGTAAGGCTAAATTATCAAGTCTTTCCATGAATAATTTTAATTATTTATAATATTCTTTAAGAATATGCTTTAAGGTTTTGTTAATATAAATAACTCTTAAAGATATTAAATTTTATTTTTCCTCTAAGAAGGTAATTATACTTGTTCTTCAATCAATTATTAGATTATACTTCCTTATCCATTTGATTTTTAATATAACCTAATAACTTCTTAACCATATAATATTAAAGGATNATTTTTTCTTAATAGTTATTATTAATCCTTATGTTTAGTTCACAAGTTTAAACATTAATTATTCTCTTGATTATACTATTGTTTACTAACAATATTAAGTAGTTATTTTTCTTAATTCTTATGTTAAGTCTAAGTTATTTTATAACTTATTTATTAATAAAGTTTTTTTCAACTCTTAAATTGATTAAAGCCTTTATTAACTTTCTATACAATTTTATATTTATATATAATGAACTTTTACTATTCATAAAGTAAAGATTAACATTTTTAACATTATTGATTAATATATTATCTTTAATTTTTAAGTTTTTNAACATTTTCTTAAAGTTCTTTAAACAATATTATTTATCTCTTTATAAAGTCTCTTAGCCTTAGTCTATCTAGACTTCTATCATTTATGAATACATATATATTTTGTACTTATTTTGTTATCTTATCTTTAAAGTATTCCTTTATTTTAATAATAAAAANCATTACTTTCCTCAGGAATTCTTTTTCTAAAATTTAAAGAGTACTTTGTTATTTCTTAGTTGAATTGTTGATCAATCCTTTATATTAATTTATCTTCTCTTAATAACATAAGTAATTTTAAAGGTAATGAATCTTCCTCTAGTTTATTAACTATAAGTAAAGCTTTTATATTTTAGTTAACTTATTTAATAACAATCTTAACAAGTTCCCTTTATTAAGCATAATACTATTTAACTTTAAGTAGTCATTCTACTGATTTTCTTAAGCCTTAGATTTCTTTATACTATGTTTTTACCTTTATTTAATCTTGTTAAAAAGTCATCATTAAATAATCTCTTTATTGTAAGTTATACTATCTTCACATGATATAGTTTAATCTTTCTTTTATTATTATTTAAGAATCCTTAAGCATCTGATCAAAGTCATCTTGAATTCAAGTTCTTTTTATTAATAAGAAGGACTTATATATCCCTTTCTTTATAACAATGCTCTGAAGATTAATTTTATAAACTAAAACAAGATTTTCAAGATTGAATTCTCATTTTTAAACAGTTGTTTCTTCTTATTATATAATCTTAAAGAGTTGACTTTTGTTTAAGATTTCTTATCCTTATAATCCTCTTATACTAATTGTTAGATAATATCTTAAGATTAATGCTTTTCTTAAAATAAGATATTGTTTTATTAATATAACCTTAAAGTTTATTAGTATAATTATTTAAATTCTATTAACTTTTAGAATTAATCTTTATTTGTTTTAGCTTTTAACTTCTTCCTTGTCTTGAAAATGTTTTATATATTAAGTTCTTCTTATTATAACAAATGTTACTTTACTGACTTCTTCATTGAATGTTTTTTCTGAGTTTAAGCTTTCTTCTTCTGAAGATTTTAATAAGATATTCTCAATTCTTAGGATTCTTATAACTTTAACTTTAACTAATATACTTGACTTGTTATCTTTCTTATAAATATTTGTTATATATCTAAGAAGTCTACACTTTAAAATAYAACTTGTTTTTTCTTCTCTTATCAAGTTCTTTAAAGGAGATTCTAAAAGAATTCCTTTTTTTNGCTTTTTCCTTTAAAGTACTTCTTTCCTTTTCCTTTAAAGGTTTTCCCCTTTTTTATAATATCTAATTCTATAAGGTCTTCTTGATCCTTCTTTTTGTTAGTCTTCTTTCTGTTAAAGTAGGATTCTTCTTTCTTATCCAAGATCATTTCATATTGTTCATTTCTGATCTTAATAAACAAATTAACAAGAGCATTGAATATAATGATCATAAGTTGTCAGTATAATTCTTCTTTAATAAAGTCCTTAAGTCTAGTCTTATACTGATGTATATATACTTCTTCTCCTTAGTTAACTAATATTGTATATTGATAATAAAGCATTATATATTCACTAAGGCTCTTAGTTTGTCTAAGGTAAGCTAATCATCTTTCAACATTCTTTTTTTNCATCAACATCCTTATATAAACGTTTGAGTTCTCTTATATAATTGACTTAATTCATAATAATGTTAATTACTCCTTAGTTTATTATCTTTCTATTTATTATGAATTACTCATCCTTAAAAGGTTAAAACCAAGTTTCAGTTACTCCTCTCAAGTATGTTAATACTTACAGAACCTTATGCATATCTTCAGGTAGTAAGTAGTTGTTTAATATTAAATAAGTTCTTATTTGAATAAGATATACCTTTAGTTTCTTTTTGTCCTTATAAAATAAGTTTAGTCTAGCAATTTTAACTTCTTTAAAGGTTGTTATTAAGATTTATTCAATGTTACTCTCCAGTTCAGAGTCTAGATCAAGGTTTAGACTTAAAGCTTATGATGTTAAAATTAGTTTTAGTTTAAGTTTAGGTAATAAAAGTGTTAACTTCTTTTTTGTAACTCTTGATGATTTTCTAATAGTTAATCCTTTTGTTGACTTAGTAAGTTACTTTGGTAGTATAACAACTTCCTCTAATACTTCTTCTTAAACATTAATTTCCTTGATAATCTGATTCTCATCTTAGTCTTCTTCAAAGTTATCTTCTGAACTTTCCTCAAATACTTCTTCAAATTCCTCTTTAGATTCTTTTTCAAAGTCTTCTTTAAAACCTTCTTTAGGTTGTTGTTTGTTGTTGTTATCTATTAGTATGTCTGTTTCTAAATCCTGATTTATCAAGATAAGTAGTGTTCAAAATGTTACAAAACTAAGCTATTCAGGTCATTAGATAACAAGGGTAAGGTAGATGATCAAGGACAGTGGAAATGTATAATACATAAGCAGGTGATTTGGTCAAGGGTAGGATTTAGTAATGTATTTAGGTTGAACATAAGAAGTCTACTTTTATGTTCTTATAATATGCTTATATAAATAATGAAATACAGCTGGATTACTGGATCACAGTAATCCCCTGATCCAGATCCTTGGATCACTGGATCACTCTGATCCAAAGATCCTGGTCATGTGACCTCCTAATTGTTAGGTTCTCTGTGTACACCTTCTGTGTACCGAGCCTCAGGCCCACACCAATTAGCTTGTTCGGTCAAACCCGTAACAATACAGCGAATTCAAGAAATCGGTGGAGATATGTATGAACTTAGGACTGTATAAGAACGAGGTTATCAACATGGAATTTTATCGATCTATGATACAGATTCTATGGAGGAGACAGTTAAACTAGCTGACGAGGCAATGCAGGCCTCAGAGGCCTAGGACGTGGTTCAAGAAACCTAAGATTGTATCGAAATATTGTTGTAGCTTCGAAAAGTTGTCAGATAACAAGGATATAATTGATTACATTGTGCGATTTCTTGTTGCCATTCTAATTTGTATGTGAGGCTAAGGTAGTGTTATGCTTGAGGTTAGGTCCGACACTGGCGATTTCAAGTGGATTTAAGTAAATGTTAAGTGGATTTAAGTATCCCCATTATTAATCTTTACAAATACCTTATTTACAAATAATAAAGACTTATTATTATAAATTAATTATATTATAACATTTATAAACTGTAAAGGAAATGCAAATATATTATACTAAACATTAATTAAGTATAAAAGRGTTATATACAGTATTTTAGCCTTAGAACTATATAGAATAACTTATGAGNTTTAATATGAAAGTTATAATCAAATCAACTATTAAAAGAATCCTCAAAATCAACCTCTTATTAGTTATATATACAAATTCAAGGTCATTATATAATTACCTTGTTCAGTTAAGAACTACACAGGAAAAGTAACTTATAATTAACATAATATACTTTTATCAAGCATACAAACAACACTAAATCATTAAGGTATAATAGATTGAAGGAATTACAAATCTAACTGATTTTATAACTAAAGGAAAGTTATTTAACACTTTAAAACAACTGTTGAATACGAATAAAATACAATTAAAAGTAATAAAATAAGTAGAATATAATAACATAGATAATAGAACAAAGAATTGTACAGAGGAAGGATTTAAAACTATTCTTAATTAGGCAATTAGTATACAATTAGGAAAACTCTACAAATTTGAGTGTTTTAAGAGTTACAATGTATAACCATTTTTAGAGTAATTCTAGTATTAATAGAATAATAATTATGTATACATAATATTTACATACCCTTATAAACTAGTCTTGATTAAGTAATAAGAGTAAATAAAGCTTTTACAACTTTACTTTCCTACCTCTTAATCATAGAAGAACTATAGAATAGTATAACAAGTATATTACATATAATTACATATTATACTACATATTATAAGTAAACTAACATTTAAGCTTGTAAAAGCCTTAATCTTATTTATACTTAAGAAGAATAAAGAACTTTGACTATATGTTAATTATTAAAGGTTAAACAAGATTATAATAAAAAAACAAGATATTATTACCTTTAATTAGTAAAACTTTTAATTTATTAAGAAAAGTAATGATTTTCATAAAATTAAACTTAAAGGATATATATTATCAAATCAAAATCTAGAAAAGAAATAAGTAAAAGATTACTTTTTACATATATTATAATTATTATAAATATTGTATTATACCTCTTAAACTATATAATATACTTATAACATTCTAGTAATACATTAATAAAACATTGATTAAGCTTGTAAATGTTATTTATATAATATATTTAGATAATATCCTTATTTTCTCTTAAAGTAAAGAAGATTATAAGTAATATATATAATAAGTCTTTAATAAGTTATGTAAATACTAATTATTTACAAACTTATTCAAATGCAAATTTTATATAAAAACAATTGAATTATTAGGATATATTATTAATTTAAACAGGATTTTAATAAAGTAAAACTAAGTAAAAATTANTCAAAGAATAACTTATACTCAAGTTATATAAAGATATTTAAATATTTTTAGGATTTATTAAAGATTTATTAAAAACTATTTGAAAATTATAATAAGTCTTATAAACTTACTTAAAGGAATGGAGAAGAAAAANGAAGATAAAAGCTTTTAAATTCTTAAAGATAGTGTAAAGAGTATTTAAACTAGACTGGCTGATCAGTCTAGACTAGACCAGACCATAAGTTTTATAAGGACTGTGCTTAGACTGTAGATTATACAAAAATTTTAAGACTAGATTATAAGATTACAATCTAGTCTAGCTTAAAAAATGAAGACTGTATATTAATATCAGACTATACTCAGACTATGCTCAGATTATATAATTTAAAATATTATTATATTTAATATATTTTTATTTTATTTAAATAATATTAACAAATTATAATCTTGTTTTATTTAAATTAGACTATAGTCTGGTCTAGCTCAAAAAATGAACACTGTTCTACAGTTTAGTCCAGACTAGACTGTAAAGCTACAATCTCACTTAATTTTTTACAGACAAGACTATATAGCTTATAGTCTTGTCTAGACTAGACTATAGTCTAATGCAACAGTCTAGCCAGTCTAGTTTAAACAACTTAAAATAGCCTTTTTATCAGTATTAGTTTTAGTATACTATATACTAAGATTATCAATTATACTTAAAATAAATTTATTTAAATTTATAGTAAAAAGAATATTATGTTAACTTATAACTGGTTTTATAAGAATAATATAGTATTTTATAACCTTTTACTCGAAGAAATTAAACTTAACTTAACAAGTTTATAAGATATATAATCAAGAATTATTAATTATTATTTTAGCCTTTAACTAGTAAAGATATTACTTAATATATACTTTAGTATTAATTGTTATTAACATAAATTATAATAATTTAAGAAAGTTTATAAATAAAGAGAAATTAAATAGTAAACAAGTATATTAAATTTAAAAACTAGTAGAATTTGATTTTAGGATTAAGTATAAGTTAAGGAAAAATAACTTTGTAAACAATTTATTAAGGTGTTTAAACTATAAGTTATAATCAGATAAAGTAATAAAAGACTTAATACTTACTTTAAGAACAAAGTTATAATATGTTTTTAGTTTATATGTAGAAAATACAATTAGATAGTATAAAGATATCTTAGTTAATAAAGTATTAGATTTGGAAAAATCCTTAAAAGGTAAGAACTTTAAGTTTAGTTAATTGTTAAGGTTTATATAATTATAAGCAATTTTAAATTAAACAAGATGTTTAAAGGTTATAAGCATATATAATGTAATTATAAAGTTTAACCTTGTTATTAAGATTAATAGTTATAAACACTTTGTTTTATAAGTGTTAACTTAAATTATTAAAGCATTTAAAACAGTAGAAGAACTTCTAACTTAGTTAATGACTGATTTAATCTAGAATTTATAATAAAGAGATGCTTTTGTTTATAGAAGAAGGTAAAAATTGATTAGNAAAAAGAAAGAATAAAGTTAAAATTTTTTTAAAAGAAGTTTGAATACTATTAAAATAATAGTTTTTAAAGTAAATTAATCTTTGAGGATAACTTAGTAAATGAAGAAAATGTTAAAATAACAAACCTTGAGAATATATACTTGAAAAGAAGGTATAAAGCATAGATAATACTAGTTTATTAAAGCATAAAGATAAAATTTATATACTTGAAAATAAAGTAATTAAGACTAAGATTCTAGTAATAAACTATAATAATAAGATAACAAGATATTTAAGAGTAATTAAAACTCTAAAATTGTTTAAGTAATTAGTAAATGACCTAAGTGGTTGGACAACGGCCGGACTTGGTGTATGGCTTAGAACATATATATAAATTAATTTGTAAATTCTTTAAGATTACATTTAAAACTTTAATTTTAAAAGTAAATTTAAAATTCTCTTCTTTAACAATTAACTAAGTATTATATATTTATTATTTCTGTAAATGAAAATTCATGAAAATAATTTAACTTATAAAAGAAAGAATTATAAAATAATATAATTTTGTTAAGTATTAACTTAATTTAAAGNTTTTTAAAATATTTTAAAAAATTTAATTCATAACAGGTTTTCAGACAAATGTATTTTACAAAATGATACAAATAATTTAACAACTTAAATCTTTTAATATCTTTTAGAAAAGTAACTTCTTAACTTTGTTATTATAAAAGGTTATGAGAAAACTAATATTTTAATTATAATATAAGTAATGATGTAAATTAGAAGAAAGTTTGAAATTGTGATTATAAAGAAGAATTCTAAAGTATTATATAATAGTTATTCATTTAACAATTATGAAATTATACTAGAAAAAGGTTTTTTACCTTATTATTAACTTGATAATTTATTTTAGTAAGATAATATGAAAATTTATATGTTCAGATTATTTAAAGAGTAGTTTGAACAATATAAAATTTAAGTAATTAATTAATTAGTTTATTCTTTAAATCTTAACTTAATTAAGTATATTTAAAAAGTTTTAAAAAGGAAATGTATAAAAGATTTTCTAATCTTTATACTTTAAAAAAGAATAAGTTAGATATTAAAGAATTCAAGGAAATGTTATGTATTTCATAAGAGGTTATCTCTTAAAGTTTAATTAACAAGTTAGCCAATTTAATGTTATATAAACTAAAGGCTATTAAAAAAGTTAAAAGGTAATATATTAAATATTAAAGTATATTTAACTAATTATTAAATGTATATTTTTCTGTATTTTTTACTGTAAGAATTGTAGAGTTATAGATTTTTGAAATATAGATGTGAAGGTGGTGAGGTCGAGTAATTTTGGTGTGGTCTCAGACTTTTAACCTCTTAGTTTACTATTCCTCCCTCACTTCTAAGCTCACTCTTACCATTGGCGGATCCACGATCATAGCAGGCTATAAATTTGGTCTTCCTCTGCTTTCAAAGTCCAATATAACTGGTCAAGAATTCTCCAACGTCCATAATTTTCATAACACTGTCCTAATAAAGAAAAGGGGTTGGTAAACTTCAGAGCATAATGTCTCCATCTTACAGACTTTTTGAGTAAAATATCTGGTATAAACCATCAGAAGCCGGGGACTCTGGTTGCCCTAATTAATCTCTCTCGTTATGCTCGAAAAGTGATGAACAGCAGGTGGAAGAGGGACGATTTGTAAGGGAAGTGGTCTTAGCGGGTGTTTCGCGGTACATCCTAAAAGGGGCTCATGCAAATCTCCTTTAACGATGGGTTTTAGGTTTGCTTATTTACAAGCGTACGAAGCTTTGAAGAGAATATCATACAATCAGAATATGCCTTGGTTGGCACTCTTTCTCTGTTCGAGTGTCTGCTAAATCGTGCTCTCCCGCTGGGGATAACTTGGGCGATGTCTCTTGACATCCCACGGCTTCAAAGATCTAGACTTGCTTCTCTCTAAGGGAAGCTTCAACTTCTTCGACCTGCTCGACATTAGAACCTCCTTTGTCATTTTCTTCAAGTTCCAAGTTTAGTGCCGTCTCGAAATTGACCTCAACCTCGTCGCCGAACACCACGCCCATATCTTCAAGAGTCATTCCTTTTGTCTAAGCGCCTGGTTAGTACGTAAGTCATATGGCAGAGTGAAGAGTGACTCACCTCTGGGAGGTAAAGAAACACTAGAATAAAGTAGGTACAGCAGCAAGAAATAAAGAGGGTCCAGAATTTCCACTTAATATCCGCAAACCCATAAGGGGCTGCCAAAAGCCAGATCATCGCTGATAACCACTGTCCCATTACACTGAAAGACATTCCGAAGGAACGGACCTCCATTGGAAAGATCTCTGAGGGTATGAGATACTGTGTAGCATCAAGGCAGACCGCGCTAGGAGTATCGGTCAGTCGCCATTGTTAGGAATGGTGGTCGGGAAGTTTGTACACCTACTAGAACATGACGTAGAGGAAGATGAAGAATACTCCGAATCCTAGTCCAACTTTATTTGTTGACCCAGTGTCGACAAACACGGCAGTGATTACTGTTTCTCCGACCAAACAGACTACAAGTCCAACCAGACCAATCACTAAAGAGTGTGAGTGAGGGCTAAGATGAAAAGACCGGGTGAATACGTACAAATAAAGGTGCGCCGTCCGACCTTATCGATGAAAAGCCCGTTCACCATGTTACCGGGAACTGTAGAGAGAAGCCAGAGTCCTTAGGTAGTGTTAGATATTTATGAAACAGCGTATGTAGTGAGTAACTCACCAAGTAAGAGAAGAGATGTGGGAGACTCAATCCCGAGGCCAGTGAAGAAGTTGACAAAATAGTTGGATATACATAGAGTACCAGTGGCTTGGTTACCAAATTGAACCATGAAGCCAAGTGCAAGACGTCGAACCAAGGATCTGCGAGAGAAGGCTAGACGAGCTTGTCCGAGAGGACTGATGGCATCGCGTTCTCTCTCCCGGTCAATTTGCATCTTCATCTGACGGAATTCGGCATGAGCGAAGGAGTCATTAGGATCGTCTTTGGAAATATGGAGTCGACGCGTCACTTCCCATGCTTCATCATCACGTTGTTGGCTCAACACTTAGCCAATGTTAGTGATTACATTGTACGAGAGATAGGCGTTGAACTTACGCCATCGTGGTGAGTACGGTAGCCAGAAAGATCCGATGAAGAGGACGGTGATCGGGAGTAACTGGACTGCTAACGGAAACCGCCATTGGAAGTTCCCGGTTGGTGCGAAATAGCAAGCATAGGTGATGAAACCTGACATGGCATATGACAGCCCAATCAGCGTGCCATGAATTCCAACCATGAGCCCGCGGGAGTCCGGAGGGGAGACTTCTGACTGATAGAGAGGCACCAAAGTGACAAGAATACCGATACCCCAGCCGTTGATATGACGAGCAGCAAGGAGCATCTCAATATTCTGCGATGCAGTCATGAGAGTTGAACCCACTATAGAGATCGCACAGCCAATCTGAATGCTGCGCTTGCGGCCAAAGTACTGGCTGGACCACATATTGAAGATGCATCCAAGCGCACCTCCAGCAGCATACAGCCCATTCAGAAGTCCAAGAATCTGGAGAAAATAGGCGTTAACTGACATCCACAATTCCAAAGAAGACGAAGGCGGGACTACATACTGAGTTGATGTGGGAGCCAGTTGTTTCAAGGTCCATATATGTATACCAGCTAGGTTGGCCTATGATCGCTGAGCTGATCGAAGTACAGTACCCGTAAGATAAACTGCCGACAGCGACGAACAGAGCGACCGCTAGATTGTACGCATTTCGAGGCCGAGCAATCAAGGGTTTGGTGTTGTGGTCAGTCATGATGACAACGCGTTGGTTGGCTCCGCGAGTAGCTGGCAAGGCACAGGCACATGCACATTTGGAAAAATAGAAGAGAGTATGAAAGCTGTAGAGAACAGGAGCCAATATTTTCTGTTTACGATGGAAATGAGCCCCTTTTTATATATCTGCGCATGGTCCACAGCTGGCTGGGTACGTAGAGCAATGCTGAGTGTGATGGCGGGATTTCGAATCCCGATCCATCGTTTCCCCGCAAAATCTTTAGCAGCACGCGCTCGATTCTACAACGCCGGAACAGCCATATGCTACGCTCTTGTCCATTTGAACCCCAGAACTTCTTACAACTCAAGGAGGCGCCCCTCGTTTCCCGCACCAGACTGTCTTACATCGACACGCAGCCTGTGCTCTCAAATGTGGGAACCTCGGCGAGTAGGACGGATCATTGAATTCCGTTAATACGCTGCCAAAGGTCAAAACGTTGCCCTGGACAACGTCTGAAACATTTACTCCACAGTGAAGGTCGTAAAAAGGACCTCTGGATTTGGAAGCTTACATACTTGAGACTCATTGCTTCAAATTTGTGCAGAGGCAATTTTACTTGGGAATGGCTATAATAGCCTATTCGCTGCAAATACAAGCAAGAATAACCCTCCTTTTGGTACCTTTCTCATATTTAACTTCATGCAGTATTGTCTGCCCAGGAGGCCATTGCGAATTCTGCTTATAATTGCATGCTCCCCAATATAGAGCATATGAAAGCTGGAAGTAACCCACATCGTACATGCAGTATGTGAGACACCAAAATGATGTTGCTCAACACTTGTGTAACTGCTGAAGTTTAATGCAAATATTGTCGTATCAGCTGCAAGGACTGGTATAGTCTTGTAACCACACAACATGTGTTTGAGCTGACTTGATCATTACAGCTTCTATCTTCTTCTTAACTAGCATCTTTTCTGCCTGGTCATTTTTCACAGTTAATGAGTTTATACCTTGCCACAAAGTTGCATTTAGATTATTCTCACAGTGTTTGTATAGGCCAGCATTGTAGAGAGGGTTTCTCCTATGTTTCTGGCATATTTGGTTAAATTCGTGCAACTGGTTTGCGGTCAATGCAGGACGATACTATCATCCCATNAAAAAAGTCAAAGTCGTTTTCTGCTTGGCCAAGGTCGTGTACTTGGGCTGTGTAGCATAGACGAACAACTCCCGACCAATTCCTGATCCATCTCTTGGTTTTCTGCGAAGGACGTGCCGTCAACATGGCGGAGGTAGCTAGTGAGATAATGACCCAGAAAACTGATAGCATTCTAAAGTTTGAGCGCTGTTTCGATGTTCATTTAATGTAAGACGAGCTGGATGTACGCCCATTCTCTTAGGAGGCGTCATATTATCAAGGTCACCGAAAGGTCTTGGGAAGAAATATGTCTTTTGTCACCGAAATCTGCGTTGTGGAACACAAGAACAACGCCGTGTGTTTCGCAACGTCAGAAAATTCACGATACGAATTTGGACGTTGGATTAGTGAGGACTGCTGTCCTAATCCGATTATTTACTTTGTTACTGTTTATACGGTTCATAATGATCGAACTTGATTCGTTATGAGAACTCGAAAGGACTTTCATTACATTGATAGTGTACTAGTGTACTCTTCAACAATTATTAAAATGGATTTAGAATCAAGAAAGCTTGACAGTTGATTTCTAAAGCTTGCTAAGGGCGGAAAATATAGTCCTTTCGAGTACCCCAGTATTCACATGTCTGGCTGTAAGATTGCTCGCCTTGGTTGTTCCAACCAGTCTCATAGTAGTATCAACTTCTTCTTTAAGGACTATAGAACTAGTTATGACGTGTCTCGTATCCAGTCGGGATGAAACTTACTTTCAATGGCTCTGTTTACCCCCCTGGTGCCATATGCTCCCATTGCGTACAAAAACGGCCTCCCAATCCCAACTGCCCTGGCCCCAAGACAAAGTGCCTTGACAACATCTGTTCCTCTCGTAACACCTCCATCAACATAAATTTCACACCGATCGAACACCTCGGGGAGATGCAATTGGAGCGCTAAAAGTGTCGAAATGGAGCTTGGTGCTGAATCGAGTTGCCTTCCACCGTGATTGCTTAAATAAATGGCTTCGACACCATTCTCCATTGCCAGCCGGGCATCGTCCACGCACTGGATACCCTTAATGACAATTGGACCCTCCCATGCCTTTCTAATCCAGACAAGATCCCCCCAATTCAGTGACATTGACAGTGTTCCTGTCGATCGCCCGGCCTTCACAGGGTCGGTTGCATCAGCCACCTCATCTGCGATGTCTGCTTGGCCTTCAAGATCAGCGTGTGCTCTGAGCCGTTGGTCTGCTTCTCTTTTCCCAACAACTGGGGTATCGACGGTAATAAAAAGTCCTTTATACCCTAAGGCCTTCGCTGTCGCTATGGTTTCAAGCGCTTTTGATTTTTGAGAATGAACGTAAAGCTGGAAAAATAGTACGGAGGTGCTGTTATGTTTCTTTGACTCTGTTGTGTGATTCTCCATGATCTCCTGTCGGGAAGTCGTTGAGACCGTGCTAACACAATAATGTATGCCACTGCGTGCCGCACCCTCAGCCAGGCAAAGTTCACCCTTCCGACGTACTATTCCTAAGATGCCTGTTGGAGCGATGAAGAAAGGATAGCTTGATCTCTGGCCAAGCATCTTGCATGAGGTATCAAGGTCAGTGACGTCCGTCATAACTCGTGGTCGAAAGGTCACCTTCGGCCAGTCATCCCGGTTGTTGTGTAGGCTGTGAAGGGATGCTGCGGCAGAAGAGATATACGCCTTCGCCCTCTCCGTGATTTTTGGGTAGGCGGCGACTGCAAAGTCATCAAGATTGATACAAGTACTGAGTGGTATTTCGTGGTTATGTCTTTCATCTACATGGTATGTTGCCGATCTTGCGTTTGAGGGAAGAGTCGACAAGTCCACAATGCCTTTAATTTTCGCTGAGGAGGTAGATTGTTAGAAATATATCTGAAGACTGGTTCAACAGAAGAGCACTATTTCAGCCAAATTGAACGGCTAGCCTTACAGGATGGTAGATATTCTTGTACCACGGACAAGTCATGGACCTCATAATATGCTTCTGTAGCGTCCTGGGTCACGTTGTATGAGACGATGATAGCTCGTGTAGAGTTGTATGATGCATTGCTTACCTTTCCTCCATACTTCAAGATCAGTGCCGCCCCTCCAGGATGTACACGCAGAAAGTCAGTCACATCGTAGACCGTTCGTTCAATGACAATCCAGCATTCTTTGTACGTGTTACGCTTAGCAACCTCGAGGCCGTGCAGGAGTGCTGACATATTTGGTTGAGTTGCTGATTGAGTTTTCGAAATTTTTTGGAAGAAAAAGGGGAGGTTGGACGAGAGTCGTTAGCGATCAGTGAGTTTAATCAGCCACGCTTGCCATTCTCAGGCGAGATGTGTTTGTTGCAGTACCTACATTTTGATGAGCTCCAAATGTTGCCGAGGCCCTTCAATAGATGTGACATTCCGCGGGAAACATGTCCGCAGCCTATTCGGTTGCTCGGTGAAAGTAAACGTAAAGCATCTTTACTGAAAGTTTCTATCAGTTCAATCTTAGGCCCTGCATTATTCATCGGCCCTCAGCCAATATACCGAGACGTTCACTAAATCAAGACTGCACTTCCCAAAGTATGCGGTACACATCGATGGCAGCCCAGTTGTACATCGCTTGAATTATCTTGACCATTCCCCGGCTTTCACCTCATTATATCCTTAATTACTTTAGGATAATTTACCGCGTAGGAAACTTAACATAGTAAGCTATATAGTAAAACAGACTATAACTACGAATATTTACACTTTTAACGAACAGACCATTACAATATAAAAACGGACTCAAATAGATATTATTTAGCCCTCGAGACTCAACACCTATACGCGGTAAGGGCTACGAACCTATAATACTATCTCGTCGAGAGTAGTATCTACAGAGCCAAGATTGAGTCAAACTGTGCGAATATCAAAACCTCCTGCAGCAAGCCAATGCAGTTATGCCCTTAATTGACACCTGGCCTTTGTACGACAGGTTACCATGATCACCACGACCATCATGACCACCACGACTACCATAACCACAATTCGAATTATTTATTCGACAAATAACTTCAATCTCGACTGTCTAAACTCACGTTAGCTAAGTTCATTGCTGTATACATGAGCTCTGTACAGTTATACAACCAGAACTTATACAATCAAGTTCAGGCATCGCCAATCTCCCTCATTCGAATCTTTTATATCAACTACACAATACGAGCTTATATTGAAGGGAAAATATACAAGGGGAGAATGGAAACAAGATAGTATAATAAATTTCCTGAAGCCGGTTTATTATACTAGAATTAGAAAGGAATACACCAAAAACAGTTAAAAGGATGCTCAAGCAAGCTATAGAATAATACTTAGGATATCAGCCAATTTGAGTTCGAATTAGAAGCTTATGGACAGCTACTACAAGTCTTGATCGCAGAGAAAAGTTGGAATATAGTGAAAGATACCTTAACGTACGAAATCGGTCTAAGTCTGACGTTGCTTATGAGTTTTATAGTGTGGCCGAATTTTAGCATGGAAACGTTAGTATGAGTACAAATCATATAGGAGCTTAAGGATTATAGTATCCTTAAAATCAAGATCACATATAATTAGTTTTAGGCTAGATATGGGAAATGGTACAATAGGAGAAGAGCACAGGAGGCCCTGAAGGCTTTGATTAGATGTATTTAGTACAGTTTTATAGCTGGTACCGGCGGCTCGGTATCCTATGACTAAATCAATCAATCATCAATCAATAGATATTATTTACAGTGATGAGTAGGTACACCTTATTTATAGGCAGATTATAGCTACTGTAATTACCTTATACTATTGCCCTAAAACCGCGGTCAGAGTTTGTTCATCTGCTTTACATAAGGTACTTAGCGGATAAAGTTAATTGTGTCTATTTTGCCGATCCCTTACAGTAGGCTTCTGTCGTCGCTTATCACACTTAGCCATACGGGATTGAATCCCGTCCACACCGAGGTTACGTAGGAATTTGAAAATTGGGCCTACCACGAACATAGACAACTCGCCTAGCTTTGAGGTTGATCTCGTCCTCGACATTCTTGAGCCTGGTTGGTTGATCAGGACTTTTCTAAACGTTTCATTATTGCGGTCAGTTTATATCTTCGGCCTACCACTGCAACTCTGTCAGGCCTCTAAGTTACAGACCTTTTCGTTAATTCCAGCAGAGAAGAGCAATGAATATCGTCCAGGTTCAGTCCCAGGGCATTTTCCACGGCCTCCCAGTCTACCCAGAATCAAAATTAGGCTACAATGCAATAGTCACGGGTGCCAATGGAATCTCGGGTAGTTACATGCTGCGTGTGCTCGCTGAATCGCCAACTCGTTGGAATAGTGTCTTCGCACTTTCGCGCCGAGCGGTTCCTATACCTCCGGAGTGGTCACAGAGCGTTCAGAGTGCATCTCTGGATTTTTTGCAGTCTCCAGAGGCAATCGCTGAAGTGCTGAAGGACAATAAGGCAAAGGCGTACGTTGCTATACTCCCACGCGCTATGTCACAATCGCTGACCACTGGCAGCGATTATGTTTTCTTCTTTTCATATATCCAAGTCAAACCTAAAGACGATGGGATACTGTGGTCTAATGCCCAAGGCATGTGCGACGTCAATGGTATGTTCAGGAATTGACTTCCTGGGGCAAAACAATTTTTGTACGGCTCTGGGCTGATTTTCTCCAAAGGGAGACTGCTTGAGAATTTCCTTATCGCGCTAGAGATTGCTTCTATTACCCCAAAACGTTTCCTACTACAAACCGGCGCAAAAACCTACGGTATCCACATGGGTCCCATCGTCTGCCCGCAGAAAGAATCACAACCAAGAATATTAGCAGAGCCATCGTTCTACTACCTTCAAGAAGACCTTCTTTCCGCATACTGCGAGCGAACTGGTGTTGAATGGAATGTCATCAGACCAGGCGCAATCCTTGGTGCAGTTCGAGATGCTGCGATGAATCTCCTCTACCCATTGGCAGTCTATGCGACAGTCCAAGCAAAGATGAATGCAAAGCTGGAATTTCCTGGAGACATGGCAAGTTGGGACAGAGAGTTCACCCAATCAAGCGCTATGATGAATGGATATCTATCCGAATGGGCTGTCCTAACACCTGCGGCTAGGAACGAAGCCTTCAATGCAGCGGATACCTCTCCGTTCACTTGGGGCGAGTTCTGGCCGGTGCTGGCAAGATGGTTTAATCTGCCCTACGGAGTGCCTGATGTCAGCGGTAATTACCGGGAAACAATTTTGCCTTACAGCACTCCTCCGCGAGGGTCAGTTGTCTTCAAGAATGTGGGGCAGTTGTGATACTTGACTGAGATATCTGCAGGTACGGTCCTGTAGGCAAACTTCGATACACATGGAAGTTCACCGACTGGGCAAAAAAAACGGTAGTACAGACCACTTGGGCCAAATTGCAAAAGGAGCACAACTTGTGTCAATCTCCATTCGAAGAAGATAAGGTCGACCAAATATTTGCTTTTCTCGACAGTAACATTGCCTGTACTTGGTCTCTATCATTCAGGTAAGGTTCTTCCAATTGGCTACCCAGCATTCGATTGAACACTAAAATTTTGTTAGCATGAACAAGAGTCGAAAACTAGGTTGGTTTGGTTTCGTAGATTCACATGAAGCTATGCGTTTGGTCATGAATGAGCTTGCAGATCTCAGGATGATCCCTGAGTTACCTGAAGCTGAAGAAAGAGAGGCAAAATATTAAATTCCTTTCAAACTGACCTACACTTCATGTTATACTAGGATTCCACATAGTTTAAGATTTTACAACTTATTTAAATTACTATATAAGTTCAATTGTGGATATTTATCTTGTTTTTATAAAAGAATAAAGTTGCTTGATTATTTAATCTTGAATCTCGATTTATCAAATTCCCTAGAACAAATAATAGCTAAGAACATAAAAGCTTAAGTAGTTGAGAGACTGAAATAGGTCCGGACAATATCTTATTACTTTAGTAACAACTCTGTAACTTTTAATACTTTATATATTTGTATTTAACAACTTATAAAAAGTATGTTATAAACATGTAATACTTTTATACTAAGATTATCTAACAGAAACTTTCTACTTAACTAGCATTAACTAACTACATCATGAACATATAAGTAAATTAGACTAGATGAAAAGGATTATAATATAAATTTAGATTATTAATTTATCCAACTAGTTGTTTTGTTATTAATTACCATTATTAACTAACAAATCTTGACTAGTTATTTAATTACTTCAATAAATATAATAAATCTGATAAAAGTTATTTAAGCTAGTTTTAATTTATTTAACTCCTTCTCTTTCTTGATTAAAATTTTAATATACAAGTTATAGTAATTAACTTTTTGCAAAGGATATTTTAAATAAGGAAAGTAAAATAATATAATGTTGTTTTTACTTAATTAGAAGATATACAAACAGAATAATAGTTTAAAAGAAGAATTTTAATATCTTTTACAGTTAAAGACAATATATTGATAAAAGAAGTAGATAAATTAAATATTTAAATTGACTACTTAAAATTATTATTATTATTTTATATTTACTAACAATAATTGATGATTGATTAATACTTTTATTATATTCAACAATTTAACATTATCTTATTTAACTTTATCTTTTTATATATACTATTTTAATACTTTAGATTATAATTGAATATACAAATACTTAGAACTTTCTGAGTATTCTATTCATATTACGAATGAAGAATACTTATCAATAACTTAAAAGATTATAAATATAACTTTAACAGTTATTTAATAAAGTATTTTAAGCTAATATAATCTCTTATAACTTTTCTTCTTTTTATTAACTTATATTAACAATAAAAACATTATTTAAACTTTTACAAAAGATGTTTTAATTAATTTGACTATTTATGATATATACATTGTCAAGTACATTATCATAATTATAATTAGCTTTTCTAATGTTTTTTANTGCTTAAGATTTCTTAAAAGATATTGAAGTATCATTGTTAACGAAGATATATAAATATTATAAAGATTTTATTTTCAACAATAATATTAACATTATATATATTATAATACTTTACTCTTATTATTATTAAAAACATTAAGCTTTACTTTAAGTTAAGCAAAAACATCTTTTGTGAAAAGGTGTTTACTATTAATATTATGTAAATAAAAAAGTTAGTTTGATTAACATGAACAAAGAACTTATTCTTTATAAAATCTTTTTAAATAAAATACTTCTTATTATTAGTTTACATTTAAGATATTATTACTTTTAAAAGACTTAATATTATTATTAAGGTTATAACTGATAATTCTTTAAATCTTAAACTAAAAAAGAGTTATAATAAAAAGTATTAAATGGTTAATCTTAATTTAATTAATGGTAATCTTCTTAATATAAGAATTTACACTTTGACTTAAATTTTCCAGACTTTATTCATTGTTTAAACTTTAAATATGTACAAGTTTTCACAAATCTTATTTAATGTATAAAAGTTTTTGTTAATAAATATTGATAAGTCTTTTACTATCCNTTTTTACTTTTTTTATATAACAATTAATTTAAAGGTAATTTATATAAAATTACAATAACTAACTTCTTTATATTTAATGATAATGATAGTAAAGGGATATACAGATTAGTTATGTGTATATAAAGCAAAGACAGTAAATTACAAATTTAGTCATTACTTTAATACTTTACTTATACAAGACTTATTCTTATAGATAATATAATTGAAGATAAACTGTTTTTGATATTAAGTTTAAATAAGAAAAGTAATTAGTATAATAGATATTATTTAATAAGTAATAATAAGGAGGATAAATGTTATAATATATTTTAAGAAGTAGATAAAGTTAATATAATACTTTTAAAAGGAAAAAGAGAAAGCAAATATAAAAGCTTAAATAAGATTATAATCATTATAAAAGTAATGAACAAAGTATAAAGATAATATAAATTAAAATATCTTAAGTATATTAAAATTATAACTAAAGATACTTAATGAAATCATTTATAAATTTATTTATTTATAATAAAAGAAACTTGTAGTTATTATATAAAGTAAGATATCTCTTTTGNTTTTAGTAAATATAATTCTTTATTATAAGGTTTTAAAATGTTTAGAAATAATAAACTCTTTCTCATAATTACTTTAAGTCATTTTTAAGAGCATAAAGTCAATAATTAATAATTATAATCTTATTGTTTTTAACTTTTCTGATGAAACTTTTATTAATGTACTTAATATAAGATGAATACTTACTTTTAAAAGGATTAAGTATTACCTTTACATTATCAACTTATCAATGTTAGTTTATATTAATGTTTAACTTAATATTTATACTAATTTACTATAAACTATACAAAATATATACAAAATATAATCATGATTTTGTATTTAAATAAAAGTTAAAAAAGTTATTACTTTGCTTAATTCTAAAATATCTTTAATATAAAAGTTGTTATTAATAGTTTAATAAGCTCTTTCTCATGTTTTAACTTATATTTAAGTTATGATTTCTTATTTCTACTAAGTATGTTTAACATTTTAATTAAATTCTTCTTAGTAAAAATATTTATATTATTTTTCACAATACTATTATTAATAACATATACATTATGTTTATAATCTTCATGTTTATTAAAATAATGTTAACCTTTATACTTTATAATACTTTAATATTGTTTGAACAAATAATAATTAAATTATCTTGATAAAACATTTTAATTNAAAAAAGTAAACTAGTAAAGTTGTACAAAACCCTTAAATTTAAACTATTTATTATATTATTATTTTTTATGTTTTTCTCATTTAACTAGTTTTATATTTACTAATATAATTTTATAAATAATGTTTATTTTAATACTTAGATAAAAGCATTTAACAATTTTCTATATTAACTTGTTCAGATTATTATAATAGTTATATAAAGTTATTATCTTAATATTTAAAGTATTTATTATTTAGTTAAAGTTAAGTGTTAGTTCACTTGTAACATGAAGTACAGTATACAATTATATATAATATACTTGTTGTATTATTCTATGGTTATTATATGATTAAGGGTAGAAGAGCAAAGTTGTAAGAGCTTTACTTGTTCTTATTACTTAATCAAGACTAGCTTACAAAGGCATATGAATATTATGTGTACATAATTATTATTCTACTAATATTAGAATTACTTTAAAAATGACTATACATTATAACTTTTAAAATGCTCAAATTTATAGAGTTTTCTTAATTGTATGCTAATTGCCTAATTGAGAATAGCTTCAAATCTCTCCTTTATACAATTCTCTGTTTTGCTATTTACATTATTATATTCTACTCATTTTACCACTTTCAATTGTACTTTATTTATATTTAACAATTGTTTTAAAGTATTAGATGACTTTCCTTTAGTTATAGAATTAACTAGATTTGTAATTCCTTTAATCTATTATACTTTAGCAATCTAACATTGTTTGTATACTTGATAAAAGTATATTACATTAATTATAAGCTGCTTTTCTTATATAGTTCTTAATTTGATAAAGTAATTATAAAGTAACCTTGAATCTGTATATATAACTAATAAGAAGTTAATTTCGAGGATTCTTTTGATAGTTAACTTAATTATAGCTCTTATATTAAATTTATAAGTTATTCTATACAGTTTTAAGGTTAAAATGTTATATATAACCTTCTTGTACTTAATTAATGTTTAATGTAATGTATTTACATTTCCTTTTCAGTTTATAAGTATTATAATATAGCCAATTTATAATGATAAGTCTTTGTTGTTCGTAAATAAGGTGTTTATAAAGACTAATAACTATAACATTTTCTTTTCAAGCTTAATGAATTATATTCTTTTAATAACATTCTGGATTTGTTATTATAAGTGTTTATTCAGTGATTTTATGTCTTCTTAACTAAGATCAATAGCTTAAGTAACTATTGATAAATTGTATAATACTTTTAGTTAACAAACTAAAGTTATATATACTTTTTNAAGTATGTTATATAATATATTACTCCTTAGTAATAAGGTTTTAGTATACAATTTTTTATAAGCTTATTATAATAATTAATTTCTTAGTTACAAGTTGTAAATTAGTATATTAACATTCTTGAATAAGTGAAATTCTAGTATTATTCAATTGTATAATACTTTTATTAAACTTGATTCCTTTGTTAGTAATTAATGTTTTATGTTCTTTTATTAGAAAATTAGCCTTTTTCAACTATTCTTGTTCAAGTTCAACAAATTGAACATTTTCAACAAATAAAGTATTATTAGTTTAAAGCTTTATAATATTAAAAGGTTTAATGTTATACAACAAGTAAAGGTTGTATATTAATAGTTTTATAACAAGTATCTTAACATAATAAGAGTAGTAAGTCTAAAACCAATGGTTTTTAGCTTTAAAGACTTTGTAAAGTAATTTTACAACTTGTAAAATTAAACCTTTATAAAGACTAAGTTATTTTATAAGCTTTAAAGGTAATTGTACATAGAAATTCTGATTTAACAAAGTAGTAAACTGTATACACACTTATAAAATGTCTTATAAGTATAAGCTTATATTTTTATACTTTATAATAATAATACAAAGAATAATATACTGGTTAATATATTATATAATAAGTAATTAAGTCAAAACAAGCTTCTTCTTATCGTCTTTATAAGCTTATACTACAAAACATAACTTTTTNAAAAGCTTTTTCAGTTTCTTTGTTTTTGATTTTGTTTACAAACTTAATGTTGAATATACATATATTGTTAAGTACATCTTGAAAGTTTATAATTTCAAAAACGCCCTTTTCGAGTAATTCTAATATTTCAGCTTGATATAAGGCTGTAAATTAAGGCTTTAATTCTTTACTTTGTAAGAAAATAATAATTTCAAGGTATTTGCAAAATCTTCTATGTTAATGTTTTATAAATAACATTGATAGTGAAATGATAATTATAATCAACTTATTAAGCTTCTTTTAGTATTCTTCAATAGTTGTAGTTTCTAGTTTTAACTTTAATAACTTAATTCTATTAATTCCTTTTGTAAGTATAAAGTATAATTTTACAATTGTTAACTTGAATAGTATATTCTTATACAATAACATTAATATATATATTTCTCTGTTTATACTTATAAGTTTGTATAACTTTTCTTAACTTTTACTTTAATTTGTATTTCTTGCTCTTTATACAAAAAATATCTGAATTCAACAGTAAGTCATGAATAGTACTTATATTAAAGCTATTGTACATATTGATCATGTTTTATACTTGTTATTTTACTTTGATTTTGTTAATTTCCTCTATAACTTTCTTAATCACTATAACTCTTTAACTAATAGTTAAGGCTAGAATATTAAGTTTTAACATGCATAAATAAGCATTGTAAATTAGTAGTATAAGGACAAGTTTATCAAATCTTATTGAATTGTTAACAGCTTTAAATAATATTTGTAAAATTATATCTTTGTCAAGATTGTAAATTTCAATTATAATTATTTAATAAGTATATTATATAAGTGTATAATATTATTCAACATAGTTAATTAAGTTGTAAACTTTTATTAAGATTACTTTTAAAGTTATTCTTATAGTTATAATACTCTATTAAAACTCTTTACTAATAAAGTTCTTTCTAGTATTAGTAACAATTTAA
>NCSJ02000490.1:0-23382 GCA_002812745.2 Scytalidium lignicola | reverse complement strand
GAAAAGAACCAATTCTCTGGATGATGATTGGGCCGGTTAGTGAGCCCTCTTGGGCCCCTCCTCTTTGACATAGATGTCAAGATGTTAATTGACAAGATGACTATAACCGTTTGGGTTAATTGGTCGAAGTGAGCAGTTTGGAAATTATTTGCTCTTGAAAGTAAATAAAATGATAACGGGGCCGAGCTACCTTTCACTTTATTTTAATTTCTTACCTTTCCTACGTCCTCGTTAACCACCTCTATTGAAAGTCATGCTACACTAGTGTGGAGGTCATTATATATTTGAATCTGGCTCTGTGTTATTTGCATGAGTTTACGAAGAATCTGGATACAGATCAATTCCCCATAGAGCGCAAATCCATCAGCAATAATTAGTTGATCACTAGCTGTCTATATAATGATTAAGACAGCATTCCTACACACCCTAGAACAGCAATCGCTGCAACGCTTCCATCCAAGAGACCTCTCGACAGATAACGCTATCAACATTACTTTCGGTATAATTGAATTTGTGGTTGCAGCCGCAGGAGTATTGATTGCATGGGTTACATTGAAAGTGGTGCTTCAACGCCGTCGAACATCGTGTAAGCTAGTATTCTTGTGTCACACTTGATAGTATGAGGACTAAAACTCGTCTGGCTAGATAACGTTGGCCAAAGACGCCGTGACCAGGATGATGATGGGGAAGATGTTGAGCTACAACCTATTCGAGACAATAATGTTGGGTATGAAATAGTGGTTAGACCTGCAAGGATGGCATGAGCCTCGAATGTGGTAGGAATAGAAGTCTTCCTAGAGAGTGTGGTGATGATAAGGGGTGAATTAAAGATTTAGTTCTAATGAAAGAGCGAGGATATAGAATTGAAATGTTTAAACAGATACACTCGAGAGGGTTATGCATTGCACCTGAGATTTATGAAAGGAATCGGACTTACTCTTCTTGTAGTCCCGTTGATAGAGAGGATATCAAGCTTCAATAAACTATGTAGAATTTGGTATACATCCACGAATTTATGTTGCTGAAGCTGCTAGATGCGCAGCAACAGGGATATACGATGGACTATGCACACCATTCACCGGCGTTTGAGGAGCTCCATGGCCTTCTGAAAGGCGTGGACAACCTCATTAACTGCGAGTGATTGTCAGCATAAGTTCATATAGATGATGCAATATCATACAATGTGCTTTTTTCTCCTCCAGGGTCTCTTCCTGGAGCTGGACGAATCTTGTGCGAGTTTTAAGTCTATGCATGTCAGTTATCTTCCTGTAACATTTTAGAGATCCTTGCCTCTTCAAAGATCGATCACTTTCATATTGAGATGAAGCTTGGACCCATATCGAGAAAGCCTTAGACAAATGTTAGATATAGCTAGATTGAAAGTGAAGGTGGATAAAACCTGTCCAAGATTGTCGAACTGTTCAACAAGCTTGTTTTCTACGTCATCTGCCTCTTTCAAAGCTGCAGTATATCGAGCTTCGAATTCACGCCAGTCGAACCGAGCTAATTCTCCTTCTGCATCTTCAGAAGGATATTCTCTGTTAGTGTTTTCCGTTTTCTGAGAATTGTTTGGAATTTTGTCATCTTGGCTGTGAGAATCTTCAGTGTCACCGCGATTTCGAAGAGCTGGCACTAAAGAATTTGATTCAATGGGTGCATTTCCGACATTGCCTGAAATGGGAAGGATGTGAGGGATATCATCGTGGTTAATACCATGGACGTCATTATTTTCTGATTTGTGTTGCTCCATGTTCAAAACACAGTGCAGAGGGCGAAAGGTGAGTAGGGAAGCGGGAATGATTTATAGCCCGGTCAAGTAAATATCTAGAAGAAGTCTTCTCGGATTAAGCCTATTCTTACTATGAAGATGCTTATTTCAAGTTAAGTCACTTGAGCAGATTTGAGTAATAACAGGGTAGAACGGAGACACATGAAATTAGCGGATGTTGTCGTACTGAAAAGAATATAGTTTTATTCTGGGGCAAGATGAAAGACATGAGATACATAATAATTGTATGTGCCTGAGGCCAAGATCCTCAGGTAATCACATGATCAGTTCCTTCCTCCACAATGCCCTCATTCAGACAAGTCTGAGCACCAGCGAGAGAGTGATTATTATTAGAACCTTCATGATTACTAGTAATCTAATAACAATATTGATATAATACTTGTAGACTTTGTCCTATCCGAAAATCCCAGAATTCTAATGCCTTTTGATTTTACAGAACAGAGAATAATGCTGATTTGAATGATAGCCAGATCTGGAGATGGTCAAAGAACAACCATATGAGTTTCCCAGTGGCTTGTTACCACTGAATGCTAGCCATGGTAGGGGTAGTCTATTCATTGTTTTGTTGAGGAGCAGGAACATTCTCAGAGAAATTGGTAATATCTGCAGCCTTGTCATCTTGAGTCTGTACGTAAGTACATTGTCTTCGTCATTCAACACTACTAGGTCACCAATCTGTTATTTAGCAACATCTTGTGCAGCACGAATCTCAGCCTTTTTGCGATTACTGTGATATATCTGTGCCTCAACGTACTTGTGTTTCAACCAAGATTGAAGCGGGTGCTTGCGATGGATAGTAATGCAGCATCCTGCCTCTCTTGCTTCATCGCAAACTGTCCTCATCAGAGCCGTTCCTCGATTGCTGGCGAGCTCGTATGTAGAGCCAACGACGGTGTTGAATGCCTTCGCGCGGAATAACATCGCTAACATGCTACCACGATCATTGGTAAAGCCTTGGGACAAAGTGTGAACTGCATCACACAAAGGTATCTGGACACTCTCTCCTTGGATTGCGTCAATGATATATCCATCGAGTTTGTCGAAACCTGAACCTGGAGAATCATGAACCATTTTTGCGTAGCAATGCTTAAACACCTTTAACTGGGAATGGTATGGTGTTCTTTAGAAATATGTCCTGAAGTCTTCATACTATCAAAGACTCTAGCATTTCTGTCCCTTTTATCAAATTTAACCAACTGCCAATGGTTATCACAGATGAGCTACATCTGCACCATCAAGCACTTCCTTCATCATTGCTTCTGCCAAGTTCACTTGGAACGCAGCTGAACCTAGGTTGCAAAAGGATCCAGTGTTTGCATCTCGAAGTTCACTTGTACCAAGCAATTCGAATATTCTCGTAGGTAAGTTGCTCTGACGCTCTGAGAACAATTTCCTCATAAAATTCAATCAGTGACTAGTCAATAGTGTGTCTGACGGGAGTTGAACACTTAGAGCATCACAAGACTTGTCATTGTAGAAAACTTTAGAGTAGATCTGAGCGATGCCTTGAGGTCTCCGGCGTTGGCAAAAGTAACTGTGTGTATGGCCAGTGATTTCAGCCATCACTCTAAGGTGGAAACACAGGCCGTATTCGGCGTCCTTCTGGAAAACTAAGCCCGGAGTGTTTCTCGAAACTGTCCAGTCGACCGATCTTAATGCCTCTTGCTGTTTATCGATCAGCCGCTTCAGGTACTCGAAGATGTTGCGCTTCCCGTAGGTTGCTTGGGTGTTTCCAAGCCTGGGCACCTCGAAATTGCTCTTGAAGTTTAGACAGTCAAACGTGTCCGAGGCCATCCTAGTGGTTTTCAGATAGAAACGGAGATTGTAAATCTCGAGAAATGTATGTATTGATGATAAAAGTGGGAATATTTGATGAAAGTGAGGTTTGTTAGGTAGTTGAGGGAAAGAAAACCAAAGTTGAAAAGAGGTTGTAAGATGGAGATTAAATATCACGTCTCAGTTGCAAAATTTACTTTCTTAGCGCCTCTTGTATACTCACCTTTAGAACTTTCTAGATATTAGCAAATGTGAATAACNAAAAAAATGTGAATCACAGCAAAATCATAAGAACAAAAGTGTTAGTGTNAAACGCCGCCACTTTAGGTCCGAAGCACTCTGTCACGAGAGGCTCAGTAAGCCACCTTGCTCACTCTCTCGTTCCATAGTAATCAGACAGAAAAACAAAAGGAAAGAAGATTTCCACTAGTTTCAACAATTACCCAGTCGCCAATGAAAGGAACAAGCAAAGCTACTCCACCGTTTTCCTACTTTCCTCTTTGTCATCTTTGGTTCCATCCGCATATTTCGAGCTTCCACTATGGACCCCGATATGACATTACGGCTGGATAATTTTATCAAAGGAGGGAGGAATAAGGAAGAGAGAAAGCACCGTATAGGTGAGATTCGAGAGTACCTCGACCGAGTCCAAGAGGATGTGGAGACTACATGTCAACTGTCTGTCAAATCAAGCTGCAGAACCCTTACTTCCATATAGAACTTTGCGGACTTGGAGCCCTACAATAGTTTCTGATGGGGACGTCGCTCTGTGGAAAGGCGACACATATCAAACTACTGAGAAACAAGTTCTAGCACAAAAACTTCTTAAAGCGCTCGCCAAACTTCAGTTTTTCCTCACTCGGAGTTGTAGCTCTGATGACATACTCTCCATGTGCCCTCTATTGGTCGATTTAGCAGGTGGCGAGAGGGTAGCAAATAGTGTATTGCGTGGCCATGTGGCAAATCTGAAGCATAGGTCTAAGCTTAGCGCAGTCAAATTATGGTCGGAGTTAGAGAAGCATCAGAATAATGGAACACGGGTGGAGGATATGTGGGGAGTGGACTCGGCTTTGGTATTGTTTGGGCCCGTGTCTTCGGCCGTGGACATTAATTATGTCGCCGGTGCTGGGAAAAACACTTCTGTCGGTCGTTGGGCTTCGTCTTTGTACTACGATTATGTGAGGAACATGAAAGCAGGACTGGATTTGGCTTTCATGGATGGTGGTCCTAGTAGATTGTTGAATGCGGGCATAATCCGCCCTTCAGGACAGGATGTACCATGCACTGCGCAGCTGGTAGTTTCGACTCGGTCGTCGAGAGCTGCTTTGTCTATTGTGTCACAACCTCCATCAACTCCATTTGTCGCACCAGAAGTTGAATAATTAAGTCAATGCCATCGCAAAATTACAATTTGATAGTTTTCTAATGAAAATATGGCACCCTTGGCCTAACTGGCTGCATATCTTGTGTGATGGTTGGAGGTAATAAGGACGGGGAAAGGGAATTTGTCCACAAGTAACAGTATATTTGCACCTATAAAATCCTTTGGATTCAAAGCGGCCGCGTCTGACATACAGGAAAGTAGAATACACTGAAGTTAAATGAAGTAAGCTTAATAACCATGACAAGCCCGGGGGGGGGTTTGGCAAAACCATCCGGACTTCATTATATCACGTGATAACTCAAATTTTAACTACTGGTGTTGATTAAGTGCGCGATTGGCGCCTTAACTGAGTTCAATGTCCTTTTACTGCATTCTACTCCGTATTACTTTGCCATATTCCCAAAAAAGCGCTAGATATTTGTAGCTGTGCGAATGTTACAGTTTTACTATATACAACAGTTGTCCTTAACAATAATTATATTCATACTTCCCCAATTACATAAACATTTTAGCCCTATTGATAACTAACGTCATAACTTAAGGCCAAACCTAAATCTACATGCGGTTTACCTAGATCTACATGAAATTCGCCGAGATCGGCCACAACTACTCACAACTGATTTAGGCACAACTAAAATTTAAATTATTACAACTATAATTACTGTTACCACGGTGGATAATAGTTAACGATTAGCGGTTAGCGGTTAGTTAGAGGTTAAGTTAGGATTAGTTACTTGTGAGTATATTAGTGTAGCTACTAAAGTATAGTAATTTCTAGGGTTTAGTTCTGAAATCCACTTTATAATTACAGGGCACTTAGAGCCTGAAGACCGTTAAAGTTACAAGGCCTGTTCAAACTTTGGTGAGTAAAGTGGTCTGTGCAATAGGCGGTATCGGCGAATTTCATGTAGATTTAGGTTTGGCCTAACTTAATTAGCATAATGATTTGGACTGAATAATAATTTGATTATATTTAAATAATCATCCAGGTTTTCATCCATTTATCACTAGTTTTCGACATATGTCCTTGAAACATGTCGATAACCTTGAACATGGAACGTCTTAAAACCATTGTTAGCGGTATTCCGATGGTTCTTGAAAGGTTAAATAAATCGCTATATACGACATTTAAACCTCAACCATTGAAATCAAAAACAGCCACTTTGTCATCAAACAATCCATTCTCATCAAGATTAAATATTATACCACCTGAAATTATTATATATATTACCAATTTCTTACCAAAACCAGCAGCAGCTTGCTTCTCCTTATGCTCTCGACGAATACGTTTAGCCCTTGGGAATCAACATGTCTTAAGCCTGAAAATGAACAGCGATCATGAACAGTATTGCGAGTTCTTAAATTTATTAAGCCGTGATATTCCGAATCACATCATCTGTTGTAGTTGCAAAACTTATCACAATATCAAAAAGGCTAAGGATTACATTCATCATCGCCAAGGAACAAGACAGAATCCTTTATTCCGCTATAGCAAAATCCCATGCTTACAGTTAGACAATGACTTGAATGTCTATCATTGTCTGTTTCATAATTTCAGTTCTACCATATTTCGCATGGCCATGAAGCAATATCGACAAGGGGGCCAATATGAGAACCTTTTGAANTTTTTTATCACAAAAAACAGGACCCAGACAAACCCTGGATAAAATTGGCTCTTCATATATATCTTATGAAGCTCGTATAATAAATGGAAAGATGATTATTCGAGAACAACGCATATATTTAATTGAATTTAACAAATTTTGTCAGAAAATTGCAATAAGAACCGGCGCGTGGTGTCCTCATGGACACCTCTACGGAATTTTAAACTCAAGTTTTGATAACATCATATGGAAATATGAGACATATGAATTTCCGCCGAATGTGATATACCAGTGCAGTTATTGTTACAAAGATTTTGTGTTTGATACAAAATCTATATACGACACAAACGGCAAACTTTCTACAGTAATTGCTGTTATAACATCATGGAAGAATATAGGTGAAGGAATATCTTGTCAAGATTCACGTTGGCTTTGCCATGTCGTGGGCAATGACATGAACATAAGTGCTGATGAAATCATTACGAATCCCGGATCAATATCAAATGCATTCGAAAGTGGACAACCATATCATACTAATGAAGTTTTAACGCCCACTTTATTAAAAGGATTATATGTCAATGTTAGTCAAGATTAATTATTAGCTCAACTCAATTAATGTAATAGTAAAACATTGAAACTGTAGTAAGGTTAATGTTACAAGAGCACATGTTTTATAACGTAAGAACTTCAACTAAAGTTTCAGTCAGCTACCAAATAATAAGTAATCGTCATTACCCTCTACGTAGTGGTATCAGACAGAAAAACAAAGGAAACGAAGATTTCCACTGGTTTAAACAATTACCCAGTCGTCATTGAAAGGAGTGTAGTTTTATTCTGGGGGCCAAGATTATTTTTCCAGAGGGTCAAAGTTGCCCAGGGTAACTTTGACCCCGGCCTCCACCTATCACCGCAAACAAATTTACCTCGATTTCTTCTACTTCCCCTTTTGCCTATAAAATCACTTCTTATTCTCATTCAACTCAAATGGGTTCAGTTATCAGTAGCGAGATATGGCCTTTTTGACATTGTTTGATGTATTGCGAACAATTGATTGTATGCATATACAGTTCCGTAGAATGTCACCAAACAAGTCCAGGAATTGGGGGAAGTTTGTTGCGCTACCCTAGCTTTGAAGAAATTTACCTAATATTGTATGATGAACTAATTGTTGTAACAAATTGTTATAACAATACAAAGATCTTCCTTTCTACCATTATTTGTTGAATACAAATCCCTCTTCCATCCTCCACAATACATGATCTTACTAGAATATTTAATATAAGAAGTCGGTCAACTCCTTCACCTTATCTCCAACAGTCCTCATCAACTAGACTAGGAACTATGCGAGCATACATAAAACCTGAAGGACAGGCTTGATAGATTAATTAGCAAGCCTGTCCAAAACAAGGATAAGCGAAAGTAAGTGAGAAAGTTAACCAGAAATTTGGGCGTATTTGGGCAGGCCTTGGATGGCGATGGTGATGAGATTTACTGTATTTGCGACTGAAAGGATATGGTTATCCGCCTCCCGAAAGGCAGTCGTGTTAATTATAAGACTTATATACAAAGTACTATCTTTNAAAAAAGCTAAAAACTAATAAAAAGCAAAAATTCCTTAAGAATAATTTCAAGTCCTTGTATAATTTTTTAAATGGTATTTCATACGGAGTACAAATGTTATTTCAATTAAAGTTTTCAACATACAATTGACCGCAGATCTGACGCGCGCGGAAACCCCAGACTAGCCTAAGCGCCATAATGCTCCTAAAGCTTGAGTAGTGATAACTTATCGAGGTTTGGATTGACTCGAAGATAAAGTTGCAGGGTAGTGTGTTGGTTATGTTGATCTAGAACAAGGTAGAAAAAACTTGCTGTACTTTATATCATTTCGATTGTCCAAATAGCCAATCTATATAGTATCCAAAACACTTCCGTAAAAACTGTTGCTATCACGTGTCAGTATCGGATTCTACGGAAGTGATGTAGCGCATTATGTAATCACGCTATGATTGGTTGATTCCAGTCTATGCATGCCTCTGAAACAAGATCAGGAGGCAATTACGTCGTACGATTAAATAGCTTCCTACAGTTGTTACAACTTCTTACAATTATAGCATCTTACAATTATAGCTATAGCTACAGCATCCTACAGTTACAGCATCTTACAGCTACAGCATCCTACAGTTACAGCATCCTACAGCTATGGCATCCTTCCCACCAGAGCGTTTAAAATGCATAACCTGTAAAAGATTTCAGGCTATTACTAACTATCCTTTTCGCTGTGGTGGTTTTCATACTCATTCTTGTTCTACCTGTTAAATTCGATTGTAAAATCGATATTGAAAACAAAGGGGTATTCTAGTTTCTGAAGAAGGTAAAGTATATCAAATTCAATAAGCTATACGACAAGTTACATAATAAGCTAAAAANTAAAGAAAAACAAAAGAAATTAGCTTAGGAAAATAAGATTAGAAAATTGATATAATGTCAAAAAANGATGTATATAATGAAGGTTAAGTTATAATGGTTTTACAAATAAAGGAAAGGAGGAATGGATTTAAAGACAACAAAGTGATATAACATAGCCTGAGTAAGAAGGAGATATAGACAGTTTAAAACTGTCAAATATATTTACAAATTCAAAGGGTTTTTGGATTGATATTTGGATTATACAAGCTTAATGGCAATATGTCAAAGCATATGAATTTAATTTCGATTATCAAGCTTATTCACAATGGATTGACCTTCGAAAACAAGCTATAATTATTATAGTTAATCAAGAAGGTTAGAAGCTTATAAGCCAAGAAATAATTACAGGTTAGGAAATGCCTTTTACTAATAACAAAAGCTTACAAAGTCTATAGAACTTACAAACCTTATAAACTTTATGAGTATAGACCTGATGGAACATACGGAGAGACTTATAGAGGAGCTTATTGAGGAGCCTGTAGAGGAGTATATGGGGAAGCCGGTAGAACTTATGGAGAGGCTTATGGAGCCTGTGGAGGAGCCTGAGCTTGGAGAGGAGTTTGTAGAACTTATAGAAGGGTTTACAGAGCTTGTGGAGGAGCCTGTGGAGGAGCTTAAGCCTGTACAGGAGTTTACAGAGCTTACAAAGCTTATGGAGCCTATAGAGGAGCTTAATGACAAGCCTTTTTATCAATATTGCTCCAGTTGCAATCAAGACAAGTTGGAGATTGAATATGATGGCTTCAGGACTTGTAGATCCTGTAGGCAACGAAGTAGGAATAACTTATGTTGTTAAAGGGAAGAAGGTATGAAAGTAAGTGCTGAGTTCTTCAAAGTTACAAGGGAACAAATTGAATTACACCTCGAAATATAGACTCAAAAAGCAGGAGAAAGGAGCCTTATATTACTCTGAAAAGATTGGACTAAGCCTTTGACGGTTGACGATTATATAGTTGGACAGGAGGTTTAAGGGCATTGTACAATAGGTTTGGGAAGCCATAGGCTTGTACAGGTAATCCAGGAGGTTATGAGCTTGTACAGGAGGTTCAACAAGCTATAGATTTGTACAGGAAGTTCAGGAGGCTATGAGCCTGTACAGGAAGTTCAGGTAGTTCAGGAGATCACGGGCCTGTACAGGTAGTTCAGGAAGCTACAGATCTGTATAGGAGGTTTGGGAAGCCATAAGCTTGTACAGGAAGTTCAAGAAGCTACAGAACTGTACAGGAAGTTCAGGAAGCTACAAGCTTGTACAAGAGGTTCAGGAGACTACGAGCTTGTATAGGAGGTTTAGGAAGTTCAGAAAGCCACGAACCTGTATAAGTAGTTCAGGAGGTTACAGATGGAAAGTTTATAGTTCTAGGAGTACGTACAATTCAGGGAGTAGTAGGAATTGACTGTAGTAGCATGTAGGAATCAACGGTAGTAACAGGTAGGAATTAACAGTAGTAGCATGTAGGAATTGTAGTAGTAGCATGTAGGAATTGTAATAATTGCAAAAGCTTATAAACAAGCTTACAGGAATTGAATTAGTCACGTGAAAGATAAGGATACCAAATATCCCTCCCTACGAGCGTAGCGAGTAGCAAGCTTTGCTTGTAACTTAGTATCCTATACGCAATAACGAATAATTCCATATCAAATGCGGCTACGATGCCAACAGCACTGCTTCATTCTACACAGTAGGTTTTGTGACCCAATAGTAGCAGAATGATTATATCTGCAATCATAGATCGTCATTAGAGTGCCCTCTACGTAGTGGTATCACAAAAGTTTTCTTACAAGCTTTCTGCTGCGAGTGTGGACGGTTAGCACCACATCCTCGCTTTGGCTCATCCTGAGATCAATGGTTATGCTTAGAAACCAGCGATTGTTAGAGCAAGGCGAGCACGATAATAATTTCATTTGCCTGAGGTCAAAATACTATGGAAGTCACACATGGTTACTCGCGAAGATCCCAAACGCGAAGCCGGAACGAGATCACCTGACGATAAGGTATCATGACGGCAAGATAAGGATGCTCTGGTAGTCACAACGACATTGTTCTCTTTGTTGCCTAGATCTGAGAGACAACAATCTCCGATAATAAATTAAACTGTTGTTAACATGTCGGTTGTATAATAGTTACCAATCTCCTATCATCGGCGAGAAATTATGCGATATCCTGAGATACAGCGGCCAACGTCACCAAATTTTAAAGCGCCACCAACTCCGCTGGACGGAGCCTTCGATATAAATCCTTTATTATTATAACCTACATGATGCAGTGTGACGTCTGCCAACGTACTGGAGGGAATAGACTCCCATTTTTCTGTCCTGTAGATGCGCGGAACCAGCTATATGACCCCCGAGTCCAACTTGCTCGGGTCCTCTTAGAGAAGGACAGCCTCGATCGGCAGATCACCGCTCTCGTTTCGCAGCAATCAAAGGACGCAAGCAAACAGGACGAAGATACTGGAAATCCAAAGGAGAGCGGAAACGCCTGGGAAGCCGAGAATCTCATTGCAGAAAGGCAGCAGGCAGAAGATCGAACACAGCAGATAATCGCGCATGCCGACGAGCTGAGAACTAATATAGAAAAGGCTAGGGAGGCGCTCGCACGAAAGAAAGCTTCGATTGCAAGAAGGAAATCAGAACTTGCTTCTGCATCAAATGGGGTCGAGGCTCGGAGAGCCAGGCAGATAGAGGATGTAGAGAAGTCGACTAGAATGATCAAGTATAAATGGAATCAGGTGCATACGATCACTGCGAGTTCGAGAGCCTTCCTCTGCGGAGAAGCGGCAAAGCTCTATGGACTGCGTCGAGTAAAGCGGAATGGCGCAAATGACGAGTATAGGATTGGCGGTATAAATATCATTGACCTACGGGCAATGAACAGTGAGTACTCCGGAAGGCTTAATTATCCAACGTTAACTCGGTGGTATAGCTGCTACTCCAGCACAGATATCAACATCTTTATCCCACCTGGTACATCTTTTAATGCTATCAACACATTACCTATCCATCCGACTCCCAGCTGAAATCACTCTTCCACATAGAGACTATCCACTTCCAACCATATTCCCAATCTCAAACTCATACACATCCACAAACGTGCCGTTTCCCGGCTCAACACCAAGTCACTCATCAAGCAACAGTCCCTCCGCATCTCGACATTTCGACAACACAGCAAGCTTACCTCGTCCAAGACCTCTCTTCATCTTAAAACCTCTCCCTCTTCTCGCAACAGAGGACCCCGCCACCTACGCACTTTTCCTCGAAGGCGTCACCCTCCTAGCCTACAACATCGCCTGGCTATGTAAAAGCCAAGGCGTGCCGGTAGGAGAGAGCAGCAGCTTCGAAGACATCTGCGCCATAGGCCAGAACTTCTACAACCTGCTAATCGGCTCACAATTAAGATCAGGTCTTCCCACCAGAGTCTCCGCCTCTCCGAATACGACTACGAAACCCGGAGGGTCGCAACAACAACAGCAACAGAATGGAGACGGCAAGGCGATCGAAGGAGAAAAGAAAGTCCCTAATCCCATCATGGGCCTCTATTCTCACGGCATGGCACATCACTTCCTAGGCAGCGCCGAAGGCACGGAGATTATTCGAAGCTGGAGATTACCTAATCCCATGAAGCTCGTGGATAAACTCAAAGCAAAGCTCATGAGCGAGGTGGCTACCGCAGAATGGGAGGTTCTAGATCAGGAGGCGTGGACTGTGGAGGATGAGATGAGTGACGATGGGGTCATTGTTGGAGCGCGGAAGGAGAGAGNATNAGGGAGAGGGATAGGGGAGGGTTTGGGTTGGGGGGGATGCAGAGTTTCATGAGCATGCGGACTGTGATGGATGCGGTTGAGTTGGTGAGTGGGGATGGGACGAGGAAGCCTGGGACGTCGGGGTGGACGAAGTTGAAGCCGAGGTGATATATATATTTTTGTTAACTTCATAAATTAACCCACCTGTTCTTAAATCGGCATGCGTTACGGTAGTCAACGGATTAGGTGGAAGAAAGAAAAGAAAGAAATGTTACTATAGAGCAATCTTGATATACGAGAGAAAGAGAGAGAGATGGAAATCAGTCTTTTTGTCGTTGGGAGTCTAGATGGGGCCTTATTTTATATATTAGGGATTTACAGTACCTTTAGTACTCGAGGATAATTCCCGAGGAAAGATTCATAAATATGTAACTTTTGATTAGAAAAGCCTTAGAATTACTTCGTAAGTAAACGCAAACTCTAAATCAAATCCCCTGGTGGTTTTATATTTTGTGGTTGAATTAAGGTTTATGGTATGGTTATGGTACTATGGCAATGATACAAGTGATCCTAATATCCACAAACCATTTGACCTAGTCACGGTCACATGAGTGTCCCACGTCCTCATATCCCAACAGAGGAAGAGGTCGAAGATCTCTCGAGGAAAAAAAGGCAGGGAAGAGACCTTCTCAGAAGCGAAGACTGACACGAGTTTTCCGGTGTGAATAAGCAAGGCAGAAAGTGCCGATGTACTGTACTCGACGATGCCTGGGCTTTGTACAGTGATAAGTGTAAGGTCTCTACGTAAGAAAAATGGAACAAAGAAAAAGAAAAGAAAGGGAAAAAAGATCCAGGCCACGCAGTCTTGTAATGGGTACGGATATCTAATGAACTAGTGGAGCAATCATGCCGGGAATCGCATCCCAGCACACATCACCGCCGATTTTCTTTCAGCGATTCAGGCATGTCAGTAGGTCAGCACGTGGTCAGGTACTAGTCACTCGAAAGATGGCGTGGATGAGCCCTAGGGCATGCTTCTGCGCGATGTGTCGATGTACTGTTGGCCAGGCGTGCCAGGCTTTGTTGCTCATGAGTTTGCCGTCTCTCCTGCTGCGGCGTATTTTCCCAAAGAGTGCCGGCAAATACCATGGAAGATCCGATTTGATGGTGGCTGCTATGGCTGTTATTCTTTGTCGAGAAAGTCAAAGCGATAGGGCATCTTTCTTTTCCGGATTCTGCCTCGGGAATATCAAGTTTCTTTCATGCGCCTTTTGTGAGGCTGGTTGGTTCCTTCTATCTCGTTGTCTTCCTCCTTAGCCTTTGATGATCGAGACTGAAAGAACGGGTAGTTATCCTCGGCGCACAACCAGGCTTTGAGTCGAGAAGACAGCTGCAAACCGGTTTGGTCTGTTGCTTTGTTCTCTCATCCGTGTATTACCTTCTTTGGATTTGCACGCGAGAGAGATCTTTAGCAAGAGAGTCCGTCGGTAGTCCTTCGGTATCAAGTCGGCATGCCTTGGAGATGTCGGTGGCGAACCTGTCAAACTCTGCAATCCCTTATCTACTATCTTCAAAGCAGGTGATTGGATTTGTACCTGGAGGCACCATTATTGCTTACCGAGATGTTCCTGAGTTAAAGGAATCTAGATGGTACAAATCCTTCTAGCAGGATTCTAGTGGTTTGTTCGGAACCAGACATTGCAGTTGGAAAACCACTGAAGTCAGTCACACCGTCTCGACGTCCTGTACTGTACTGTACTAAGAAAAGTTCTTCCACCCTCTCCACTCAAAGAGGCAAAAATCATCACCAAAAACCAATTGTTCAACGCAACTAAAGTTGCATCCACCAATAGGTCCAAAAGGGCAGTCTGATGCGCATGAAAAATTCAGCCGGTTTTGTGCCGTGTCTGCAAGAGTCTTCACACTGCTGCACAATTTTATCCAATCATGCATAATCACAAGGACCCATTGAGCTAGTCAAAGAAATGGTATCCATTATTGATTGTCGTCACCAGAGTTCTTGAATTTGTTTTGAGTTTCGCATTGTCTCGGCAGTCTCTTCCAATGCATTTGTAAAGTGGTTGCAGGTGGAGGGGGCGCTAATGTAGGAACCGCCATGAGGGAATAATTTTCCTTTGTGCCGCTGGGAGGGAGGAAGGGAGGGGAAGGCGGGCGGGGTTCCGATCACAACCAACAATCTTTCTCCAGACGGCAAGCAACAAAGCATGAATTTTTGCGGGACTGAGCAGGTTCCTCTCACTGCTTCCAAGTATTAGGAGGAGGGGATGTGGTGAGATATTTTCGTGAGCATGCATCAGCAAATCCTATCGTTCTGCGGATTACGTGATGTCCTGTACCTTTTTATGGGCACAATTCGTCGGATCTTTTACGATAACAAGAAAACAATCCCAGCAAAGGTATTCCTGATGATGGTGATACTGGCATTCTTAGAAGAGGCAGTTTTTAGAGAAAACCTGGTAATTATATTTGTGCTCTATTCGGATCTTTCCCTGTTCATGCGTCGCCTTGCACAGAAGTGTGGTGGTACTAAAAGTATCCATTTACTGTCTTCTACAGCATTTCCTATCGGGTACAGACCATAATAGAAAGCAGACAGACAGGATTTCCACAATGCCTTGGGTTGGCATTCCAGACACCCATCAATCAGCCCTGTGTTCCCAACAGTCGGGTAACGCTCTTTGCTTGCGGCTATGATTTGTTGGTACTGTACATGTATCAACTTGCAAGCGCGCAGGGTCAACACTTTCTCGACCTTTGCCGCCCGCCAATATGAATAACTAATAGGTTTCTGGTCTTGCACCTTAGGGTGGACGATATATCCGTCTCCAAATCTGATTTAACGAACCAATTGGTTGGTGGTACTGTAGGTCCATAAGTATTTTGGCACTATGGTACCGTATTCTCAGTAATTACAGTACAATAAGGTGCACACGAGTAACCAGTACACCATCGTCAGAGCTCCTCGTGTTCATCTCAACCCTGCCCTAAGGCGTTTCAAACACCCGGTCGGAGGTTCCAGTCGGAGGTTCCAGTCCGGCAACAAATCATGGCCGACTCGGATGGACTTGTCTTTTGGTGAAAGATGAGTTTGTTCTGTACTGTGCTGTACTGTCCAAGGCGGCCCAACGCGGTTGTCATCATGCATGAAGTACCTGATAGTTCTTCTGCAGCCTCGAGGAACTTTCGGAGACTTTTGGGAAGCTTCCGCCCACGGCAATCGAGCGGTCAATTACATAATGCTGGTGAGAGGTGAGGGATCTTTGCAACGTAGCGATCGCTGTGTGGTTCTGGCCCTCCTTGGCACCGGTGTGGATCTAGCCGGGGGGAGGACCAGCAAAACCCTTGCGGTGCTTGCCAGAAACCAGCAGGAGGTGGAGCGGGCGATGGACCAATGGCGATGCGGCGGGGCCTGACGACGAAGCTGACTTGGCACGTTTGGCTGCCAGGAACGCGTCCACGGGCGTTCCTGAGCAGGCCCTACCCAGCGCTGCGACGTGGGAGTGCCTGACCCGCCAATTTGACGTGCCCATCACAATTCCACCCGAGGCAGGACTGGTAGAACCGGCAGGACTGGGCCTTTTCATGCCCTATTCCGGCGCTGCTCGCTGCTCTCCCATTTCGGCCCACAACCCAGTCGAGCCCGTCGAGTGGACGTCGAGGGTTCTGGCCCCATGAACACNGCCCCCGGTGTGGTGCCAGCAAAGACTCCACTTAGGGCTCCCTGACATTGGTCTGCAATGGGTTCGTCCTAAACACGCACTAGCCCGCGTTAGCAGCAAACACACCCCCCCGGTTAGTGGCAACCACACACCCCCAACACACACACTCCCACAAAGGACGACGACTCCTGCTCGCCGCCGTCGCCCCAAGCCAAATCCGTCCTATATTAGAAGACCCCAGTCATCCCCCNATCCCCTTTCGCTTGTTTCGAATCCTCTTCTTCCTTCATTACAAAATCTCACAAGAGGTGGCTCGGTCGTCCCATTCCTTCACTTCACATACACACTCCTTTCAGCATTCGATCTGTGAAACTTTGAGCAATACACCGCTCGCGTCGCTCTCTTAAACAAAACACACGGCCGTCCCTCCCAAAACAAGCAACCAAACGAACATCACCCGATAGATTTCATATTCGCGACCACTCGCCAACTCTATTCATCGATTTCTACCACGGTTTCGCACCACTTCCTTCTCCAGTGAGAAAATAAAAATGCGTTACTCAACTGCTACTGCCGCTGCGGCCATGGTCGTTGCCCTGAACTTGGGCGAGGTCCTCGCTACCCCAACTCACGCACATCTCCACCGTGCTATCCATGAGAAGAAAGAGTAAGTTGTTTCCATGAGGCTCACAATGCGACGAGCACCATTGCTAATGGCCCTGGGTACAGCGTCGACTGGGATGCGCTCGACTGGGATAAAATGGGTATCAACTGGTCATCAGCTTATGCGGCCGGTCAAGCCAGTAAGGCCGCTGCCGTTAGCGCTGCCCCGACTACCACTACCACCACCACCACTACTGCCGCTCCTACTACCACCGCAACTTCTGCCAGCACGACGAGCAAGGCTGCGGCTCCTGCCACCTCGACTACGGCTCTGACTTCGGCTTTGCCAACTGCCACAAAGGCAGCCGTCAAGAGTGACAATATCATCGCGGATCTCTGGCATGACTTGGTCGGGTTCTCAAACGCGCGTACCTCCTTTGGTGGTCAGAGTGCTGCATCAGGATCTGCAGGCGACAACTACGTTGGCAACTGTGGAGTTCCATATGGATCTAATATCATCAAGGTCGCCTCCAGGGAAGGTTACCCATACACCAACGAATTCATCAACACTTCTGGAGAGTCCATGACCATTGTGGTCTGGAACAAGATAGGTTCCGATGGTCAAGTCCTTTCGGGCTCTGCCCTTGCTCCTAAGAACGCGGCCCTGACCTTTGCGCTCGCTCCTGGCCAATCCCAAATTGTTGCCTTCGATGAGAATTCGCAAGTCGGCTGGGCTCAAGCAACTGACCAACTTGCCGCCTCCGGTGCCTTCGCTACCACCTGGGGTGAGGCTAACTTCAACGGCGGCGGTTCCGGCTACGATGTCTCCGCTATCATGAACCCCAATGGCAGCAACTATGACATGACCATCAGTAGCACCGAGGCTTCATGCATTAGCAGCATGACCGAGAACTACTGGCTCACTGACACTCAGCCAATTGGCAACAGCGATGGTTCCTGCTTCATCGCTCAAAGCTCCACGACGCTCACGACCAAGATGGGAGGAACTGTCTGAATCTGATTCTCACTATTTCTCTCTTGTTTTATTTTTTCTTTCGTGAACTTATCGCTAGGTGTTTCGATGGATGGACTTGCTTCGTGGAAAAAATTTCGTCATAATTTTTGGGTTGTGGAGGGAAAGCATGGAATGTTGCAACCCCGTTCCTTTTCCAGTACATAGACAATTGCAAAGGAAACTTTTCCGATCGCTCCCAACCCCCTGCAATCTTCCCCCCCAGCGCTTCCTGTGGATCCTGGGTTTTGTTATGTGATGTTTTTTCTCGGTGTGCGTTGATCGTCGAGACTGGCGAAAGAATGTCTTTGCCCTAAAAGCTGGACTTGGTTTATGGATTGGGCGTCAGAATGGCGCATTTTCTATGAGTCGGTTGGACCGATGACTGGTGGACAGGCATTGATTTGCTAAATTACTATTCTGCTTCGGATTTTTGAATCTCTGGATGAGCTGGGCATTTTTTTTTATTTGGCTTGAGGCTTTTTTTGTTGTGAGTGTGTGTGTGTGTATGTGGATGGGGGGGAATGTTTGAGATGAACTAGCATTCTAGGACCACTGACAATTCGATACCCCCTTTAACCTTTTAATTCTTTTCTCGTCTTGTGTTCTCATTTTCGAACCCTTTTTGATAATATTTTTACACCATATGACCACTTTAATCAGTGATGTGATTCCATCCATACTGTTTTTGCATGCTTGCTACTGTACATTTATCTTGTTCCTTTGTGATTGAGATTGGTATTGTTTCAGAGGATTATTTTGGCCCTCTTTTCGATTCTAGATCGACCCCATTTCAAGTGCCACTACTGTATTCCTCAGGTATCCATTGATCCAATGATCAATTGAATAATTACTACTTTGAGGATTATAATAACCGAGAATCAAGCTTCTTATGCGTGCAGCGTGGTATTACATTAAGGGAGACAAGAGATGTAACTTCGCTCCGGCAGGGATGCTCGGAGGGGAGATGATGGTTCGTATACGACGATCACTAGCTAGCTAGGGTGAAGGGGGGAAAGGGGAAGGGATACACAGCCTACTACGGATGTTACCCCTATGGATGGATGGGGTTGGTAGGTTGGTTCCTTGGAATTAGAAATGAGACCTGGATCCTCTATTCTAATTTCTAAGTTGAAGGCCTTTTTAATAATAACAAGTAAAAAGGGAAGCTAGGCCTTGGTGGACTAATTCTTTCAATGGCATAGGGATCGGCTGTTTATAAAGGAGGGAATGGTGCATGATAAGAATACCTTTGTAAGAACACAGGGCCTAGCCACGCTAGCTAGTTAATACAACGGAACGCTGTGTATGGGCTGATCTAGACGTGTCTGGTTTTTTTTCTTTCTTCTTCTCTTTTTTTTNCTCACGGGTTTTTTTGATTGAGTTGACAGAGGCTGGCACGTGTTGGGATTGTTGTAATGTATGTGTACCTTGTATAACTTTTTGAGTTTGGTTCTGAGGGTGTCGGATGTTGGGAGTGGTAGATGAGCTGAGAGAAGTACATCTGATGGGGTGGTTTTGTGAAATATTGTCAAACTTTTCGTTGGGATACTAGGCGTTAATTGAGTGTTTTTAGGAATAATAGAGTTTCTAGTTTGTTTATATGGACTGATTTTGAGGCCCTTAAATAATTTTAGTTGTACGTAAGGTACTTAATTCTCGAGTTATCAAACCAATTGATCGATTACGACGTTTAGCTTGGCTTCGAGAATTGATGAATCTCATGTTAACATTAAGTAACATCCTTTGCTTTTCTTCAGTGTCACACGCGCATTGAAAATATTGAACACTGGCTAAATTTCGATTTACATGATCTACCTAGAAGTGTACTGTTTCTGTGCACAAACCATAATTTATGCAAACATATGCATTTGCATAATACAGATGCAGTGTCTGACGTAGTTATTTGTAAAGTGAATTAAATTTCTATACAAGCCATGATAAAGGTAGTTTTATTTTCATTCCATGTGTTGCAATGTATAAATGGAGTTGACGACTTGGTTCTCTACAGAAGTGGGATGAGGCCCCATATATACACCTAGTACTACATATACTGTGTGCCTGCGTATATTGTATCCTTCCAACACCATGTATCGACCAGAATAGCTACAACAATAAATACTCCGAGGATATGGAAGACAACTTCCATGATATAGCCTCAATGCTTGCAGTACTTGATGGATAAGAAATTTCATCACAGTGTTTCATAATTTTTGCTGCCGCGGATTTTACTTGATTAGGCAAAGCTCTGCCAAAGACATAGATGTTATGACTAGCAACAATCTAATTAATTGTGGACTCCATTTGAAACCCCTTGACTGCAATCACAATGGAACTCGACAATAGTATTACTAATTCTACTCGGCTTATTTGATTGAATCACATAAAAGGGGAACTTCAACCCATTCTGATGATTTCATGCGAACTAATAACATGAGCTAAAGTATATGTGTAATAATTTATTATACAATAACTCAATTCAATAAATCCTTAGTTTTCCCATCATTTTGTTTTAAAACTAAGTCGGATCAACTTGTTACTCGCAATCTTAAGCTCTAAATTTCTCTTTTNATTTTTTTTTGTTTTCTCTTCATTTGTCTTTTTTTTATCCTCGGACTTCTTGAGTGCTTTACTCACGATAATCTACTCTTCATAAACGGATATACTGGTACATATTATTCTTTTCGCCAGTTAATAAATCATAGTTGGCCATCCAAAGAACGTGAATCTGAGAGTTCCGTGGATTGTACTAAGACTAAATGAAACTTACTAGTATCAATATATTACAACGAATCTTACAAGTTGGTGGATAAGCTGCTTCTGGTTCCTAAAAGTTCAGTTTTTGAATTGTTGAATATGATGTGGTTTATACGTCGCATGGAAGTCAAAAGCACCCAGCTGAAGTCATACCCTTAGTATCTAGTCCCACTGTAGCATAGGGCACAGTAGACTCAGCGGTAATATGTGCAGCCACGCTGCAAGCATTCTAACTTCCAAGAACGCGCAGAGGATGGTAGGCTACTTGGCGATCCAATGGTCTAATAGGTCTTGTATGTTGCACAGCTTGCATGTTTAGAAACAGTTACGGTACGGCCCGGATTTGCTCCTGCTGCATCGAAAGAAAGAATTTGGTTCCTTGAGCCTAAACAGCATTAGTGCCAATTTAAATTTTCACAAGCATATGCCAGAACAAAGTCTATTCAGAAGGTTATTATCCACGTGCCCTGAACCTCAATGTATATCCACAAATTATGACACATGGCACATTCAGTGGTTCATAACGAAATACTACGTTGAGAACGATTTCCTAACGGTGGTATTATGTCTCTGTGTGAATAGTATTCTAGGACAACAGCAATGCAACAATAACGGTTAATCATGTTTCAAGAACAAGTTCTAAGAGTTTCTCCCTCTTCTAGATTGTGTTTAGGAATCTCAGGTAGCAAGCCACTCCAGAGCTCTCGATTAAATCTGAGTGTATAGTAAAAAAAATAAAGATAAAAATTCAAACTGAATAATTACAGAGTCATGAGAGTCGTCTTCGGGATCTTCTGTTGTGATATTGAACCAATTGACTTTGATCTCTGATAGTTATTATGTTGGTTTGTAATCAGGTCGTATACAACAAAACGTGGCTCACCAGGTGTAAAATCCTTCTGCTGGTCATCATATTTGCGATTGATTTGTGTGAACAAGTATGGCTGACGGACTTCGCTGGCATTATGTGTGATGTCTCGACTGATAGCTTTGATGACAACTTGAAATTGTTTGAAAATAGTTCCTTCAGGCGTGTAACGGGATTTCAACTTCTGAAGGATTACCCTGTGTACCTGTAGTTTCTTGACAGTCACAGAATATAGCTTGATGCGAGTATTTACTCTTTCAATCCTAAATTGCAAACCGGATGTTAACCTAGACATGTCCCAGAAGATCGGTTCAAGATGCATACCAAGTAGAATTAGACCACAGGTAGTCTTCGAATTTAACCCGATACTACTCTATGCCCTTTGCTTTTGAAGCAAATGAATCATCTGCTGGAAGAAGATTGCGTTTAATCTTATCTGATACTTGTGCCTCGTATTCTAGGGATTCCCACGCTTGCCAGAACTTAAGCTCCTTTCTTAATGCATCTAGATCACCCTTCAAAGAATCCTTGATGTGAGGCAGATAGTTGACACAAAGCAGGTTAACTGACTCAATGTCATTTGTAGATGGCTGCTTATAACTACCGTTTTTAACAATGATAAATTCCCTAAGCAGTCACCATAGACTGTTAGTTGAAATACTCTGCTTGTTTTCGGGACTCTCTGTTGCCATTATAAGGAGAGTTAAAAGTAGGAAAGTGGGCGATCAAGGAAAAATTGGAAGAGAACGACAGCTGAAAAGGCTTGGTAGGAAGACCAATCATTTGAATCAGTTCTAATTTGAGGAGCGGCAAGTAGAGAGTGGTAGAAATATCCCCAGAATGGAGTTGGGAGAGAAATAGAAAAGGAATGACTATAAGAGTTGAATGGAGAATTCTGATAAAATGATGCCGTATTCTAAAGCATATATTGAGTGTGATGTGTAGCGATATATTCCGGAAGACGTGATTTCGTGTAACTGAGTTGGTCCTCCAGTTTACATTCGAGTTGAAAAATCGCATTTAACATGAGAGGGAGATGTCCGGACGCAAGCCACACAAATCTTCATCACATTACAGTTATAAATCATATTACCAAGGCAAGGATCCTCTTGCTTTGCAGTTATGCTTAACATATTTTCTAAGGAATGCAAGCAACCTTTGTGCATTATGATACAGATAAAATTGGAGGACTAATTCAACTTATAGCCATATCTTTTATAAATGAGTATTATTAAATGCACCATGAAATGTAAGCGCCTACGGTAACTTACAGCGAGGAAGTGACGCGGCACGGGTCGCTCGAACAGGCAATTGAAGTGGGGCTGGTACACCCTATCCGCACGATGTATGGAAATATCCGATTGGTTGGGTGGGAGGATCGCGGGGGCCCCTCATTGGCCACTGCCCGCATTACCCCGGACGCGCTTTTTCCCCGCACTACACGCGGTATTAAAAGCAGACAACCCTCGCGCGGCGCCTGGTGATACCAAATCTTTAAATCATTACTAGCACTGCTCTTCGTGGTCGGTGGCTGGTCGTTGTGGTGTCCATTTCGTCATGTGCAATCTCAAGATCATCGTCAATACTTCGTACCAGCAGGACGACATTGAGCGTTACCGATCCCTCAAGCCGAAGCGGCCGCGGCGAGCCGTGCGGGCGTGCTTGCAATGTCAGGCCCGCAAGATCAGGTGCACGGGCAG